>ML789979.1:58820-125105 GCA_009831015.1 Picea engelmannii | reverse complement strand
TTTCCAGATGTTTTTCCACCACCAAGCCTCTATGTGTTCATATCCTGAAATCAATATTTTGTATCCAAGCCTAGCATAATACATCCCCGACACCTTGCACTGTGCCCATGCCAATGAATCATCCTCATCCTTAATTCTTATGTGACCCTTTCTCAACTCTTCTATCAACATATTCCACCTATATTTTGTTTCTCCCTCTAAATCCAATGGCCTTTCTAATCTCCATCTTTGTGACCAAATAGAATTTGTGTAAATGTCCTTTGCTTGATTTAAATAATATTAGCCTTGATGTTGTAAGTGTCCTATGTCCTTTAGAGGTAATAAGATTGCATTCCCACACCCTGGAATTGAATCAACTCTCAATCTATCTCGATTCCCACTTCCAACTCTCCATGATAAATTATTTCCAATAATAGGAAATGCCAAAGTTAAAGCATCCCTTTGATTGGACATGTTTTTTATTTTCTTCCCAAAATTCATAATCCAATATGTGAAATATCCAAGGGTGATATACTCATGTTCAATAACTCTCCTCCAAACACTATCTTTAGTCAACAAAATCCACAAACTTTTTGCAACAATTGGTTTCCCAATCAAATGTATGTGCTTTAAACCCCACCCTCCCATATCCTTTGGCTCAACAATATCTAACCATTTATCCTAATGAATCCCTTGTGTATCCTACCTTCCTCCCCATAAGAAATTGAAGCATACATTCCTAAATCTTTCCAATACTCTCTTCAAAATAAAGGCAAGAGAATGCCAATACATGGTAATTACCTCTAGAAAAAACTTAACCAAAGTTAATCCTCCACCCCTTGAGATCCATATGTTACACCAATGGAATATTCTACTCTCAATCATTTTAATTAGACAACCCAAATCTTTTTTACCATAACTATCAAACTTAAGAATAAAACCCAAATACTTTAGACCTTCCTCAAAATATGTAATTCTATAAGGAAACAAAGTAACTAGAATTTTAACCACTTCATCTCTCAACCCACAATAACCAAATGAGAATTCATATTCATCCCAATGGTCATACATAATATATTTAGTATCTCCTTAACCTTTCTACCTTCCCTCTCAGTCCCATTTAAAAATAACAAAATATCATCTACAAATAAAAGGTGGGTTAGGAGGATTGAGCTTATTTTTATACCTTGTAATATTTCTCTCCTTATTCATATCCATGACAACCCTACTAAGCCCTTAAAATACCAACAAAAACAAGAAGGGGTATAAAGGACAACTTTGCCTCAATCCACTAGTTGGCTTGAAGAAATTTAAGCTTCCACATTTATCAATAAAGAAAAAATCACAGATGACACACAACCCATGATCCAATTGACAACAGAGAGATTAAAACCAACATGAATCAAAATTATTCTCAAGTACAACCAGTTTTTTTTATTGTAGGCATGTGATAGATCCATCTTAATCACCATCCTTAATTTCTTTTTACTTTTCATATAGTGAAGACCTTCCTTGTAGTACCGATGGCTTCATGTATTTACCTACCTTCCAAAAAAAAAAACAATTCTAATGGTATCGCCCTTGATAGCACACTCTTAAATCTTACCACCAATATTCTTGATATGATTTTGTAGATACAGTTGCAAAGTGATATGGGCCCAAAGTCATCTAAATAATTTGGTTTTTCTTTCTTTGGAATAAGTGTTATGAATGTTAAATTGAAGCACCCTAGCATTATACTAGAAATTTTCACTTCCTAAATGACCCTTAACAAATATTTGTTAACCAACTCATAAAAACCAAGAAAAACTCAATAGACCATCCATTAGATCCTAGAATTTTGTATTTTTTAAAAGAAAATGGGGAGATCCTTTGCTCCTCCTTGGAAACTCTTTCTAAGATCTCATCATTATGTTCTTTTGTCACAAATCTAGAAAAAGATGAAGCTAGTGTGAGAATTTCTACAATATTCACATGGTCAAGATCCTTATATATATGTTCAAAATGTCTAACCCCTACTCCAGTTATCTCCCCATGACTTCTTACCCATATCCCTTCCTCATCCTTCATTACCAATATAGTGTTTCGTTTTTTCCTATGATCTGCAAAATGATGGAAAATTTTGTCAATTTTCACATGCAACTCTATGTGACTAATTTCATATCTGAAAATTGTTTCCTTGTGATCTAAAAGTAAGACCATAGTTGTTATCACTAAACAACTTTACACTAAAATTATTGACTAAAAACATATGTAGCGGAAACACAAAGATTAGAGATGAATCATCAATACACAAGAGACACAATTTTAGTTATGTAATCTTGTTGACATCAGAAATCCCAAGGGGAAAACTAGCCCACCCAGCCAATACAATATCACCGAAATCAGAGGAAAACCTTGTCCTCCAAAGTCACCAAAACTAAGAACAACCTTGTCTTCCAATAACCATACAAATCAAAAAACCAAACCTCAACAAATATCCTTGGAAATCTCCTCTACCCACGAATCTATTGTGGACCACATGTACAACATATTTACGTCACGTGTAAGCCTGTACGGATATTTACCTGCCCAGAAAAATATATACGCAATTCACCTTACTGGAAATCCACATACATACATTGTTTTCTCCACTAAAAACTTGTATACTCTATATGTGATTCATCCTTCTGCAATGTGCATATATACACGCTTTTCCTCCTGCAAACTATGCATTGTACAAAAAAATCATTCCACACGTGCGTCCTTCTTCACTTCTCTCTTCTAGGCTAGATTCGTCACCTTGCAGAATTTTCCTTTGCTAAGATCACCAATCCTCCTTGGCACAAGTGCAGACTCACTTATTCCAACTCCATCATGTCACCACACTATGACACATATGAGATGTCACAATGACCTCTCTCCTTTATATATAATCCTTAAGAGTCACCATAGAATCCCCTCCACAAGTCAAAATCAAATTAGGTTTTCATTGTGGGTGTGAAGCCCCAACATAATCCCACAAATCCCATCACCAAACCCATGAAGTCCCCACTCAAATACAAGGGATTTTTAACCAAACCAAAAGTGTGATGTGGTTCCCATGATGGTTCCCATGATGATTCCCACATGCCCAACACCTAGGGACATGTGAGTGTTAGAATATGAAAAATGTGTGCTCGTTTTACCATTGACAATACCCTTGTCACCCAACCATAGGTTGAAACCACCCTCCAAGCACCTTAACCTTGACAGAGAATCACTTCGGAAGAAAACCCTAGGCTAGATAGCCAAACAAAGGGTAGCGCACCTTTCCCCAAGGATAGCGCATCACAAAGAGCTTATCAGATAGTCCAAAACCTAGACAAGAGATAGTACAAGCATAACTGCTAGTTGCAACAGCTGCAACGACAGTTCTCCTCCAAACCTGTGCAGAAACTGGGCAACTGCAGTGCGCACAAGACTGGGCACTGCAATTCTAAGACTGCCTACCAGAATGAGAACTGACCTCCTGTATTTATACTAATTCTGGCTAACTACCAGGGCCGACTTCTCATTCTGGGTATCTGTCTGTTCAGTATATCATATTATTTTTGGCCGACTTCTTCTCTTGGAGGCTAATAACCTAATATAAATTATCTTCTTGAGCTGACAAGTCTTCTAGGGTTATTAGCTAGCTCATTAGGGTTTCATCTTGCTTCTCGGAGTAATCAATCCTTGTCAGGTTTACACGTGGAGGTAAATATCTCTCGCAGCTACCATAATATCAACACTCCCTCCTAGCAAGGGAGGTATTACAGGTAATGGTCTTTGAGCAAAAAACATACCATTCACCTGGTAGCAACAACATATTTATATAGACTAGATCATGAGCACCATCATCATCATCAGCTGCATCATCTCTCGAAGCCATACTCTATATGAGTAATCAAACATGATGCTCACTCCAGAGAGTGATACAAGAGCCATTCTTATAATCTAGAAGAGTAAATGTTCTGAACCATTTTTTGTCTGGAAAATCTTTGTTCATCATTCATCTAGCTGATAATTATTTCCAATAAACTGCTTGATAGTCTTCAAGGCAATCAGAACAAAATAGAACACAACTGTGTCTATCCATAGTAGTACATAACCACAATCCAGTAGTACACTACCACACCAAGTAGCAAACAAGTACTTGATCAGTAACGTATAGTCATGAACTATGGAACACATCCACCACAGTAGCATACATCTATTGTCATACACTCTTCATAACAATCATCTGATATCAACCTGCACAAAAACAATGTTATGATATAAACTGAATCATCTGGGCCAATCTTTCACTCACGTCTGTGAGATATGAAAGAATATATGCCCTCAGAGTAGAACAATGAGATATCTAGACTATTCTTCTCAAGCAAGGAAGAATAACTACTGTGTCTTCTGAACCTAGACCATTCCCCACCCTGGGCCATTCTTCCTACACTAATCAAAGTTCACCCTGGAGAGAATGTATAAACCCTAAGGAATGTCTATCCCTGATTGTTGATCCTGGACCATTCCCCACCCTAGGCCATTCCTCTTACACTGATCAAAGTTCACCCTGGAGAGAATGTATAAACCCTAAGGAATAATTGTTTGGACCAGTTCCTATGTTAACCACAAGAGGAAAATATTGTCCTGTATCAACCTCCAAAACAGACCATTCCTCATGTTAACCACAATGAGAAATCATTGTCCGGCGAGGTGGGCCAGTCTTCTTGAATAACCCTCAAGAAGAGAGATTTCCCTAGACCACTCCCCATGTTAACCACAATGGGAAGTCGTTGTCTATGATACATCAACAATTTGAACCATTTCCCATGTTAACCACAATGGGAAATCGTTGTCCGTCAGAAATCTCAATCCACTTTCCGAACAGGAAAGCATCTGTCCAAGATGGACTATTTTTCAATCTTGAAAATGAATGTCCTCAATAATATTTCCAGTACTCCCTCCCATCCTGGGAGTCATCTCTTCCTTTTTCAATAAGGAAGTCATCTCCACGAGCTCCAACTTGAGTATGCAAACTCTTTCATCTTGGATAGAATCTTTTACCAAAATGTCTTCTTATTTGATCATCTGTGTAGATATGTATTGGAGAACCACTTTCTCCTTTCTGGACTTCATCACAGATAATGTAATGCTTGATTTTAAGTGTACTTTAGTCTGGAACACTGATTTTATGTGAAGGCTTCATGTAGCTCTGAACAATAGAGTATATCATTGTTGGAAAAAAATGGAACATATCCATGTGGAACTTCTTCTGTCATCATGAGATCTGATCTACTGAGTAATCATCTTGATGTTATAGGAAATCTTCACCACGCTTCTGCTGTGCACTGGAATTTCTCCACCAAGTTATCTTCTTCTATCTGCATATAAGGGTCTCATTCTGGTATGCCTCAAAGTCTTGAGATTGCTCTTCATTCACTCTTTATTCAATTTCTCTGGAGAACATTCTTTGCATTCACTTGATGTAGAACTCCAACTCATGGATGTTGCGGATGATATAATGACTCGTGTAGAGATAAGTCTGGTTTACTGGAACAAGTAATCATCATAGTATTCTCCCTCCATCTGGGAGAACATCTAGTTTTGGATCTAGCAATGCTTTCATTCATAAGTCTTCCATACACTTTTCTTCATCACGACTTTCAGTTCTTCTTCTTGATTACTTTTATTGAGTTTATATCGGGCTGACAATCTTGTGATTCTTGATACAATGACTGGTTGTTTTGGATTCTCTTTATTTCTTGGAATCTTTATGTGTTTCTTTAGTTCTCAGGTCCATGGAGTTTCTTATAGATTCCATTCCCTAAAGATTCCATCATAGGATCACGGATGTGGATAGACAACGAAGGATACTTTAAGGATTCTCTTTGAAGAATACATATTGTCTTTCATGGCTGCTATCATGGATATATACTTCATCATCTTCAATGGATCATAGGATTAGCTCCCTCCTAATCCTTGCTTCATGTATGAGTGCATATAATCGGCTCCCTCCGTCTAACAAATTCCATGCTTCCATCTGCATCCTTATTGTCTTCTACAATATATAATTGGATCTCTTGTCTAACAGAGTCCACACTTCCGTCTTTTTGTCTTCTACAAAACATCATAAGTATTTTTCCAATTTCCTCTCGATTGTTGAATTCTCTTCATGATTGATTCGGCTTACTTGCAATAGCTTCCACATGATTTTTATTTCATCCTTTCATGTGTATTATCTAATGATATCCATTTGTATCTTGTCGTTCTTCCATAGGTATAGTTCTTCTTGGAACACATTATCTTCCAAGAGATAGATATACAAGATATGTACAAAGACGATGCAAACAAGATATGTACAAGAAATGAGAAGAGTTTTGTTACCTTTAGAAGAATAAGTCTCTCCCATCCTTCTTAGTCTTCTTTGTAGGTTCCTTTTCTTCGGAAATTGATGCTTCATCTTTATCCTTCCCTTTCTTTAGCTTGGGACAATGATTCTTGTAGTGTCCATACTTTCGACAGTTGAAGCATTGTACTTATGAAATGTCTTTCTCTTGATTTGGCTTCCTCCTTGAACCAAACGTCCTTTTGTTCTTGAAGTTCTTGAATCTTGTTTTGAAGGCTTGATCATCGAACTTCTTTTGTGGTTTCTCTTTTGCACTGATCCTTGATTCTTCTTGAGCACAACAAGTCCAAAGTTCTTCAAATGTCAGATACTCCTTTATTGTGTTCATGCTTGCGGTAAATGCATCCCATGTCTTGGGAAGACCATTGAGTACTATGTTTACCAACTCCTTCTCTTAGATGATCTCTTCAATAGATTGTAGTTGATATCTTAACTGAGAGATTCTCACAAAATATTATGTTATGCTGTCTTCATCATTCATATTCATGTCACGGAACTCATTCTTCAGACTCATAACTTGTCCAATGTTTCTGACCGAGAAGAGATTTATTAGGGAATCATATATCTTCTTCGATGAGTCAAGATGGGAGATGTAGGGTATCAAGTGGTATTTTATATATTCCACTATGATACTCATATCATTGATATCACTGTCTTTGAACTTATCCATAGCTGCAACGTTCTGCGGTTCCTTCTCTTTTCCTTCTTCAAACTCTGGCTTCATGATCTTTCCTTTCACGATATCCAACACTTTATTCTTGGCTAGGATGAGATCAATCCTTGTCTTCCATGCTCTAAAGTTAGAATCTCTATCTAACTTGTTCTCTGACTTCATAGAGTAAATCATGGTTGCTTTGACTTGGTCAAACCCTAGATTTGACCATAAACTCAAACTTCACATCTTGGCTTGCTGAGAGTATCAGGATATGCACTAGGATAGAGCGCATTGATCTATGCAGAGATTAGGTCAATCCATTCACTTAAGGTGTCTCAACAAGAGGATTATCATTTCTACAACTGCTCGTGCTAGTAACCCTAGTGGCAGTGTCTTGGAAGCTACTTCTGCTAGTAACCCTAGCGGAAGTGTCTTGGAAGCTACTTCTGCTAGTAACCCTAGCGGCAGTGTCTTGGAAGCTACTTCTGCTAGTAACCCTAGCGGCAGTTCCTCAGTGAGCTCAATATCCTAGCGACTATGTTTCCTTCCAGCGTTTAGACTGAATGAAGGAGGTGTGGGCCCATAACCTATTAGAATATGAAAAATGTATGCTCGTTTTACCATTGACAATACCCTTGTCACCCAACCATAGGTTGAAGCCACCCTCCGAGCACCTTAACCTTGACAGAGAATCACTCCAGAAGCAAACCCTAGGCTAGATAGCCAAACAAAGGGTAGTGCAACTTTCCCCAAGGATCGTGCATCACAAAGAGATTATCAGATAGTCCAAAACCTAGCCAAGAGATAGTCCAAGAATAACTGCTAGCTGCAGCAGCTGCAACGAATGCTCTCCTCCAAACCTGCACAGAAACTGGGCAACTATAGTGCACAGAAGACTGGGCACTGCAATTCTAAGACTGCCTGCCAGAATGAGAACTGACCTCCTGTATTTATACTAATTCTGGCTAACTTCCAGGGTCGACTTCTCATTCTGGGTATCTGTTTGTTCAATATATAATATTATTTTTGGCTAACTTCTTCTCTTGGAGGCTAATAACTTAATATAAATTATCTTCTTGAGTTGACAAGTCTTATAGGGTTATTAGCCAGCTCATTAGGGTTTCTTCTTGCTTCCCAAAGTATTCTATCCTTGCCAGGTTTACACGTGGAGGTAAATACCTCTCGCAGCTACCATAATATCAACAGTGAGAATACATGCCTGAAGCTACAAAAATCAACACTCCCTCTTAGCGAGGGAGGTATTATCACCACACTCCACAAGTGGAAATTCCTCTAGATGCTACAAAAGAATCAACACTCCTTCTTGGTGAGGGAGGCATTCCATCCTCCATCATCACTTGGAAGTTTCTATGTCTCCCGCATTGGATCCTCTACCACAATTGCTCTCCAATTTGTCTGATTGGATGCTCCCTCTATCACTGAAGAAAATCCCACTCTACAGTCCTCCTAACTATTTGCATCCTTGGTCAGTGAATAACATCCTTTTATCTAGCATGATCCCTTCCTGGAAGACATCCTTCTCCTAGAAGCCTCATGATCATGAGCAACATGTCTGGCCATATGATCCCATGACACCCTCCTGAAAGTCTTGGAAGATGCCTCTCTCCCATATAGACCTGAAGGTAGACTCCTTTTGAATGGTTGACTCTCCCCAAATCCATGGAATCCCTGTAAATTTGAACTCTCTCTAAATCCACTGACTCCCTCTAAGGTTAGGCTCCCTCTTAGTCTAAATGACCTCAAGAGATACATGCCCCTTGTCCATTGTCACTCAACTGAAGTTTAATCTCTTCTAAACTATCATGGGAGACTACTCCTCCCTACTATATCATGAGGGATGACACCCTCTGAACTTTGACTCCTCATGATCCAACAATACTGGTGGAGCTATCTGCTCCATATGTACTTGTTCTATTGGTGGGTCTACTTAAGATTTGGAACAGTCAAAGATCGATTGATGACAAAACTGGTCTTGGATACAATAAAAAGGAAGACAATGAAAAATGGAGCACCATTTAAAAACATGAGAAAGGATCATTCTTCTCAAAAGGAAAAGGTGCAATTACAAAGCAATTACAAGTCATGAACTTTGTTAAGGAAGGAATCTATAGAAGTAAAAAGGAAGAATAAAATCAAAAGACAGATCTCTCAAGCCAAAATAAATTCAAGAATGGAAACACTTTCAATGACTATTGCTTTTGTTGTCATAACTTTGGCCATAAATCAATGGACTGCAAGAAACTAGAGAAAGGATATGCAAGAAAATCCAAAAACTCAATTATATGTTGGAGATGCAATTTTGTTGGGCACACAATAAAAAATTTTCATACAATTAGATGTTGCAACTATGATAGGTTTGGGCACAAATCCCAAAGTTGCAGGAGTTCAAAAAATCAATCCTTAAATAAGTCATTCAAGTCAGGGAGAAAACCTAATAAAATTTGGAAGAATAAAGGAGATGACAAATCTCCAAAAACACAATTAGAAAGAAAAGGTCCAAAAAGGAGAATATCTCATAGAAGACATGGAGAAGAAAATATGAAGGAGAAAGCAAGAAAGGTGATTTTGCACCTGAAAATGAAGAAATTAATAACAAGAAAATGATGGGTGAAGGTCCTAATAAGGAATTTGAAATTCAATATGAAATAGATCAAGCTCAGGAAAGGGAAGTCCCTATAGAAGAATATGACACAATCCTGATGATGTCATAATCCTTTAGCCAACGAAAGAAAAATCATTGATAGGGGGAGTTGTAGAATACAAGAAGGAGAAAATGGACAAAGGAAAGCATCGCCTTAGGGGGAGTATAACCTCACAGGGAACAAGAAAATATATTTTTTGTTATTTTTGTAAAAGGGGAGAAGAGAAAAAGTAGCAGAGAAGTTCAAGGGGTATCAATCAACAAAGATCAATTGATAACAAAAATGGTATTAAATCAATTGGTATCAATCCTCAATTGATATTCCTGTGAAATATCAAAGAAGAATAAGAAGTAGATCAAGAAGATTAGTAAGATTCATACCCTTTTCCTATTTGACAAAGGAAACACAGTAAAAAATTAGGGGACGTATTTTTGTTATCAAATAAGAAAGTGATTAGATTAGGTTTAAAAGACTTGATCAATACAAATTGGTATCACTAGAAGTTAGTATCAAGAAGACTACTTATTTAAACACAAATATCCCAATGAATTGAGATAAGCAGTTAGTAAATTCACAGAGGGAAAAAAATAGTGAGAGCCTCACTCTTTGTCATTTATGTCAAAGGGGGAGAGAAGCAGTAAAACAAATTTGCTATCAGATAGAAAAGAATATCAGTGATATGGGGAGCAAAGGTATGAAATCATTTTTGTTTTATAGATATGTTGCCCTCAATGACAAAGGGAGAGATTGTTGGAATTATTGATTGTGTGTTTTCAATGATGGCAACATGAATTAGTCATGTAAAAAGTTATACAACATGAATCAATCATGAACAAAGTTGTATAGTTTGCATTAGTGTCAGGATGGCCAATAAGGTATGTCCATATGTAATGAAGGGTCAGTGATGGAAAGAGAATGAAACATAGTAGCAAGGATAAAGTTCAGGAGAAAAATAGTACGGTAATGTCATCGATGTAATATTCGATCATTGTCAAGGATCGATGATCTTTGTTACAGGTACATTTTCCAAAGCTCAGAAGAGATGGTGCTTTTGAAGTCATGCAGGAGATCAGTTTTCATAAAGAGAACTTTTACAGGTGGAAACCTTTATAAAAATCAAGCAACTGGAGTCGTTCATCCAGAATTCGGATGTAAATATGATCGTTGGATCAAAGAGGAAACCTGCATAAAGAAGGAGAGAATCATGGTCGTATGATTGAAAATTCGGGAGTGACTTAAATCATCAGATCGTGTAGGAGGAACAATGGTCAAATTCAGAGATGACTACTTTGGATAAAATTACCCGAAGGAAAAATATTTTTTCCGAAGACGAAGTCCCAAGGTGGACATGATTCGTCTGATCTCAGAAACATTTCGGGAGTAATATTGATCGTCCGATCAAAATAAAGTGGAAGGATAGGATAAGCAAGGCCAAGGCGGGAAGTTCCTGATTAAAATCGCCAGATAGAGTCAACAAATACCTCAACCATTGGATTAAAGCTGAGTAGAACTTTTCAACTCCAGCGCTGACCACTCTGGAGAAAAGGAGTCTAGAATAGGCAAGATTACCCAAAGGCCGAAGGCCGGAAGTCACAACAAACGTTGATCTAGAGTGAAATATTATCGTCAGATCAGAGTTGCGTAGAACCATCCAAATTCGACATTGATCACTCTGGTGAAAAGAATCCAAGAACAGGTAAGATTACCCGAAGTCCAAAGCCCTGAAGTCACATCAACCATTGATCTGGATTAAAACATAAGAATCGTCATATCACAAGGAGACTGTCAACTTTGGCGTTGACCAATTCGGCGGAAAATGGTTTAGAACATGTAATTTCACCCAAAGGATGGAGTTCTAAAGTCACGAAGTAAGACACGTGGTACACACAGTAATAGCCCATGTCGGCAAGGACACGTGGCACATTCACATGGTGACAAGTGTCAAGGTCTAGTTGGAACTTTAGGTATACGAAAGTGACGAATCTAGGTGACATGTGGCAACCACTCATCCAATGCCACATCAACAGTGAAATTAGCGAGCTACGTCACTCCAGGAGTAATATCCAGTTTCTACTACCAACAGATACCCGAAGCGCCGAATGTCAAAGTTAATGATGGTCATTGATATAAGATCTTTTGGGTTCTCTCGATCATTGATCAAGTACAGTGGAAGGATAGAGTAAGCGTAAATCACAAAGTAACATTAATCATTCATCTAATTCAGGAGCATTCTCGGTTGTTGATCAAGTACAATGGAAGGATAGAGTAAGCGTAAATCATGAAGTAACGCTAATCGATGATATAGTTCGGGAGCATTCTCGACCATTCATCAAGTACAATGGAAGGATAGAGTAATTGTAAATCGTGAAGTAACGTTAACCATTGATCTAGTTCGGGAGTGTTCTCAACCATTGATCAAGCATAGTGGAAGGATAACATAAACGTAGGTGTTAATTGAAAAACAAGCGGTCACCACCGCTTTATGACTTATTCGGTAGGTTATCACTCTAGAGGAATTGAACTACTTCAGAGTTCTAGTAACCCGGAGTACCGAAGCTCCGAAATAAGATCTGGACCGTTGAAGTTTATGGACACACGTCAACTCAAGATTAATAGAGTATACACACTTCGGTGAAATTTAGTCTGGGAGACTTGGAATTTTATAAAAAGAACAAACTCATGAAGTCGCAAAGTACTGGAGGAAACGATAATTTTACATTTCACAATTGAATCCCAGTCATTAGATAAGGATAAGAAAATTGTGAGAAATGAGTCTTTTAAAAGAATGATCAGACCATTGATTTGAAATCTTGATCAACGATGAGGATTAAAACCGTGAATTCAAGTTGTTGAAGATATAACACTCCGGAAGATATCACTTCGGAGATAATAGAAATTATTATTATTAATTCAAATGAAGAGGTGTAATGGTTCAAACAAAGGGACATAATGCTTCAAACTCGTACCTATTGGGAGACTATATAAACAAAGATGTATGGTGAACAAAAGATGTAGTTGAATTTGTTGAAGTATACGTATTTATATATAATGGATTGAATGAAGGTTCATTCTATCAGGTTGGTGCATGTTTACAAGTTGGGTCTTGTATGAGGATTGGATTCATCACATCTCAACTGGATATGAGATCAACAAGCTGGGACTTGTTATGAGGGTTGGATTCCTCATTTCTCAATTGGATCTGAGAACTACAAGTTGGGTCTCGTAACAGAGAGATGGGTCTCTCGTAATTCTTTGAATATGAAGATTGATCTTATGCATTCATTCAAGTTAAATAAATAAATAAATTATGTATTCTCTTATATATTGGTTGAGAAATTGAAATAAATATATGTTTCTCAATTAATTTATGAAAAGTGGAAAAGTGTCCAAAGTTTTGTGACACTGATTCACCCCCCCCCCGGCTCTTAGTTTCAAGTGTACAATTCAATAATTGGTATCAGAGTGGGTGCCTTCCACACAGTTTAAACACTGGAAGGTAGATTCTGAATAAATGGGTGGACAAATTGCTATCTCGACAAATGAAGCTCCCTTATTTGATGGAACAGATTATTCTTCATGGAGGGAAAATATGAAAAGATATATGAAGTCAAGAGGATCTGGAGTTTGGGATTCGGTATTAAGTAAGCCCTGGCACTTAACTACTTTAAAGAGAAAAACCAAAACTACAAAGGAATCAAGGAGAAACAATTCATTAGCCTTAAAATAAATCCAAGATGGATTGTCAAACCAAGTCAAAGAAAATATAAGACACTACAATGCTGCTAAATAATTATGGCTCCACCTAGAAAATTGTTATCAAAATGGAGGACGAGAAGAAGAGAAATCCTATCAAAGTAAGGAACAAGACTCATATAAAGAGGATTCATGTCAGAATAAAGAAAAAAACTCGAAAGAAGATAATTTTTATCCAAATAAGGAACAAGATAAAGAAAAGGAGAATTCCAATAAGATTGAAGAACAAAATATAGAGAAAGAGATTTCTAATCAGAATGAACTGCAAGATTTTATGCAAACCCCAGTCATCAATAGTGAAGACTAATACATCAAGGAATTGATGAATACCTTAGTATTCACCAAAGAAAAACTATTAGATTTTAAGAATGATGTTATAACTACATTTGAAGTGATTAGTATGGAACCAACAAATAGTCTATATATTGAAGTTACTAGGGATGTTCTTGACCAGCTTGAATACACAGTTATGTGCACTTTTGAAGAGTTGGAAAAAATTAAAAAGAAAGATATGTTGCTACTACAACAATTATATCAATCTAACCATGAAGAGCGTGAACAAAAGTTTCAGCTAGAAAACAAAAAAGAAGAGATCAAAAGTTTGAAAACCGAAGTTACTAATCTAACAGAAGAAATTGAAGAATTAAAGACACATGAAAATAAAATAAAAGAAGTACTAAAAGAAACAGAAGAGCTGGTTAACAGTGTAAAAACTCAACTTGAGGAAACTAAAGAAAGTGAAGAAGTCTTGAAGATCCAGTTAACTAGGAAATAAAATTCTTACCACATGTTGGAATTGGAAATCATCAACTTAAAAAAGATAAATGAAAGTACTAATGCAGATATAATGACTCAAATTGAAGAAGATAAGAAAAAGGAAGAAGCCCAGAATATCCAATTAACTAAAAAGGAAGAATCATGCCAAATGTTGGAATTAGAAGCCATCAACCTCAAAAGGATTTAGTTAGAAAATGAGGAATAAATCAAAATATTGAAAACTAAAGTTGTTTATCTAACAAAAGATATGGAATAATTGAAGACATATGAAAAAAAAAAAAAATGAAAAAAATTCTTGGATGAGACAGAAGAAAAGGTCATCAATCTAAAGACTCAACTTGTACATGCTAAGAAAGTGGAAGAATCCCTGAAGATTCAGTTAACTAAAAAGGAAGAGACATGTCACATGTTGAAATTGGAAATAGTCAATCTCAAAAAGATGGATGAAAAGACAAATAAATCTGTCAAATTCCAAAATAGCTCGGCTATCCTAAATAAGATTTGGAACAGTCAAAGATCGGTTGATGACAAAATTGGTCTTGGATACAATAAAAAGGAAGGCAATGACAAATGGAGCACCATTTACAAACATGAGAAAGGATCATCCTTCTCAAAAGGAAAAGGTGCAATTACAAAGCAATTACAATTCATGAACTTTGTTAAGGAAGGAAGCTATAGAAGTAAAAAGGAAGAAGAAAATCAAAAGACAGATCTCTCAAGCCAAAATAAATTCAAGAATGGAAACACCTTCAATGGCTACTGCTTTTCTTGTCATAACTTTGGCCATAAAGAAATGGACTGCAAGAAACTAGAGAAAGGATATGCAGGAAAATCCAAAAACTCAATTAGATGTTGGAGATGCAGTTTTGTTGGGCACACATCAAAATTTTGTCATACAATGAGATGTTACAACTATGATAGGTTTGGGCACAAATCCCAAACCTGTAGGAGTTCAAAAAATAAGTCATTCAAGTCAGGGACAAAACCTAAAAAAAATTGGAAGAAGAAAGGAGATGACAAATCTCCAAAAACACAATTAGAAAGAAAAGGTCCAAAAAGCAAAATATCACATAAAAATATATGGAGAAGAAAATCTGAAGGAGAAAGCAAGAAAGATGATCTTCCACCTGAAAATGAAGAAATTAATAACAATAAAATTATGGGTGAAGGTCCTAATACGGAATGTGAAATTCAATACGAAATAGATCAAGCTCAAGAAAGGGAAGTCCATATAGAAGAATATGACACAATCATAATGATGTCATAATCACTTAGCCAAAGAAAGAAAAATCATTGATAGCTGGAGTTGTAGAATACAAGAAGGAGAAAATGGACAAAGGAGAGCATCGCCTTAGGGGGAGTATAACCTCAGAAGGAACAAGAAAGGATAATTTTTTTCATTTTTGTGAAAAGGGGAGAAGAAAAAAATTAGCAGAAAAGTTCAAGGGGTATCAACCAGCAAAGATCAATTGATAACAAAATTGGTATTAAATCAATTGGTATAAATCCTCAATTGATATTCCTATGAAATATCAAAGAAGAATAAGAAGCAAATCAAGAACATCAGTAAGATTCATACCCTTGTCCTATTTGCAAAAGGAAAGATAGTAAAAACTTAGGGAGAGTAGTTTGGTTATCAAATAAGAAAGTAATTAGATTAGGTTTAAAAGACTTGATCACTACAAATTGGTATCACTACAAGTTAGTATCAAGAAAACTACTTATTTAAACACAAATATCCTAATGAATTGAGATAAGCAGTTAGTAAATTCACAGAGGGAGAAAAACAGCCAGAGCCTCACTCTTTGTCATTGATGTCAAAGGGGGAGAGAAGCAATAAAACAAAGTTAAGCAAAAAACAAATTTTCTATCAAATAGAAAAGAATATCAGTGATATGGGGAGCAAAGTTACGAAATCATTTTTGTTTTACAGATATGTTGGCCTCAATGACCAAGGGGGAGATAGTTGGCATTATTAATTGTGTGTTGTCATTTGATGGAAAGATGAATCAGTCATGAACAAAGTTATACAGTTTGCATTAGTGTCAGGATGGCCAATAAGGTTTGTCCATATGTAATGAAGGGTCATTGATGGAAAGAGAATGCAACATAGCAGCAAGGCTAAAGTTCAGGAGAAAAAGCGTATGATAAATTTCATCAATGTAATATTCGATAACTGTCAAGGATCGATGATCTTTGTTACAAGTACATTTTCCAAAGCTCAAAAGAGATAGTTCTTTTGAAGTCATGCAGGAGATCAGTTTTCAGAAAGAGAATTTTCACAGGTGGAAACCTTTATAAAAATCAAGCAACTGGAGTCGTTCATGCAGAATTCAGATGTAAATCTGATCATTGGATCACAGGGGAAACCTGTGTAAAGAAGGAGATAATCATGGTCATATGATTGAATATTTGGGAGTGACTTTGTAACACCCCAGATTTCGAACCCCCATTTTAAATAATGTATTGTTACAATGTTGAGAGGCCTGAGTGCCCAAACAATTATTAAAGGGCCAATATGCCCAATAAATGTATTTTTTTTTATCATTATTAATAATAAATACATCGTTGGCTTCTAGACGGACAAGGACAAGAGTTATAGGGGGCTATGATTCCACAAGAGAGGGGGCTCGAGGGGATAAATGTTTATTCATATGTTAATTACTCGTTTTGCCTAAGGGAGGGGATCGGTTATGTGAGATTCTTGAGGAAGGCCAGGAGGTTCTTGATTCCCCACAAAAATTCTTACACCCATCCCTGGTCTGATTTTAGGGTTGGTCGTTGGCTCGTCCACTCCTTCACTTCTACATTCATACCAATATTTTCCTCACGCCCTTTCATGCACTCACTTACCCATTCATTGATCCATCCTCCCTACATCTTGGCTTGGTAAAGGGAAAGGAATTGTTGAAGATTAGCCATGAAATAGTTGGATGTAATTTTCGTTGGTGCAATCTAGCCATGACGTGGGGCCTGCATGTCTGAGATGCATTGGCATGTGCCATGTTTTGCTCACAACTATGAGTCCTAAGAGTTCCAACATTGAGATTTTGGACCAACTATTGTGGAGTCACTGGATAAAGGAGAAGGATTTCTAGAGGGACTGCGTGGCAGAGAAAGGTGGAAGTCCATTCTCTTGGGTGGTACAGGCTGGGTAGAAGAGAGTTGGGTACTTGGATTGTTGTGGGTGCTGGGAAACATGTGAGATATTGAGAGATAACTAGTTTGGGAACCCAAACACACTCTGGAACCATCCTTGTGGATTCATAGCCCTGGCTCGGGGGTGACACTGTAGTTGATATTTGGAGCAGTGGTGTCTACGGTTGGGTGGAACATCCTTGGTCTGGAGCCAGTTGGTGTCTCCTTTTTATAAAGATAAGTGCTCTTTGTTGTGATATTATTATCTGTGTATGAATGTATTTCGCTGTGTATTTTAATTATTGTTTAACTAAATCTTAGATTATGCATGCTTGTTGGATATTGTTGTGCATGTCGTTAAATATTTTATCTTATGCATCCTTATTAAATAAGAAGGTATCGGTAAGAGTATGAAGTCCAATGGTGGGATTGAAGGTAGAATACCCCAGCCTGTGGGTGGTTTGGGATGTTACAGATTGGTATCAGAGCTTCTGGTTGAAACATCGGACTGGTATGGGTCGGGTCTGTTGGTCAGAGTCTCGTGGTCGAGATCGAACTCTGACTGCGAAGTTGAAAATCTCAGGAGGAATGGTGTTGCAAAATCTACATAGGAGTTAGATCGTCAGAGACCCATTGTAAGGGGTTCGAAGGATCATGACCGTCCCCCTTCGAATTCGGGAGCAATAGCCACTATAGGATCAAGAGAGATCAGGGATTGTTGGATCGGAGGACAGGTGAACAGGGGTTGTCCGATGAAAAGGAAGCAAGGGTTAAGGTCCCAACTATTGGATCCCATTGGAGAGAGAGATCAACAGACAGGAGGCATTGCGGTGAACCAAGTTACACAAGATATAATTCCCCAAGGTAGTCTCGCAATCCAAACCACGGTTTCACCGAGGGTTTATGTGTCAGCATCAAGAGAATTGCAGGGTGAAAAGTGGGTTACTCCAAACCACCGATGCGTTCCCCCGCAAATTGAAAGGCATGCAGTGATGCAACTTTCTTGTGATCGAGTGACAAACCTCCGAAGAGCAGAAGTAGCCGAGGACCGTCGATATGTAGGAGGACACGCGTCAACCGATCGTGTGCTTCGAGTGAAATCACTCGGGGAAAAAGTGAGCGAGGAGAACTTGAGAATTGATATTTCCGGACCCCGGAGATCCGAAGTGAATCACAGTTGTTCGATCCAGGAGGACACATGACAGAAATCCACGCACTTCGGGCAAAAATGAAGTTTGAGGGTTGAGATTTCCAAAATCCGAAGACCCGAAGAAATCATAGCCATCGATCCGTGGGAGACACGCGGCAGTAGATCACGAGCTTCGGATAAGAACATTTAGGAAAAAAGTTGAGGTTTGAGTCTTCTGAAGTCTGAAGGCCCGAAGTAATTGCAGTCATTGATCCTTGCAGTTGTAACCTTTGAAGTCCCGAAGTCTGGGGTTAATATGGGTCGTCTGATAAGGGAGACACATGGTGGCAGTTTGGCTAGTTCGGGAAATCAGAGTTCGGGAGAATTGGAAGTGTGCTAGTGTGGAAACTCTTGAAGTCCCGAAGCTCGAAGAGTTTAAGTGGTGGGGCATGATGATGTCACTAGGAGGTGATGTGGACCCCAAAAATTTTTGAAGTGATGTGGCTTGCGGACGTCATCATGGATGACGTGTACACATGGGATGTGCACCACGTGTCAGTAAATTTTGAGCATGCGGATGATTGAAGTGTCAGCTAGGACATGACACTTGTCACCCACCTGATTGGACCATGTGTTTGCTTCCAGTATTTCACCATGTGGCGACAGATCATTCAGTCCTGATACTGGGCACTCCAGAGGGGAAATATGTGATAGGTTTCATTGTGTCGAAAACTCTCGAAGGCCCGAAGACACGCATCGAAGGATCATTGACTTCGGGTGAAAGAACTCCAGGAAAAAGTGCAGGAGGAAAGTTTGAAACTTATGAAGCCCGAAGAGCCGAAGTGATTCACATCCGATGATCTATGGGAGGACACCCGTCGGCAAATCATGAACTCTGGGTAAAAGCATTCCGGGAGGAAGCAAGCGAGGAAAGTTGAGACTCTCAAAGTGTGGAGTCCCAAAGTGGATCTCAATCATTGATCGTGAAAGAGGACGAGGACCGTTGATTTGGTCCTAGCTGAAAGTTTTGAAGTCCCTAAGATCTGGACAAGTGCTTTTTCAGCTAAGCACAGGGTCATGGTTGTGGTCATATGCAGATTGAGAGCTGAGGGAAGGAGGGATAAGGGTCGAATTGGTTGTCTTCGAGATAGAAAAGTGATAAGGAAGGATTTAGCCGTGGTTTCTAGTCGTGGTCACCTGGGAAGTTGGTTTCAAGGAAGTGCCTGCGCAAGATGAAATTCTGTGTCAACCAAGGATAACAGGACATTGTTATTTTCGGAGAATGGGATATGTTCTCCTTGAAAAAAAAAAAAGAGACCTGTAGCATGGTTTGGCAATTTTGTTTATCATATGCATAATTCTAAAAAAATGGTTGCTTGCACATTTTACAGAATTAAGGGGCTTAAGCACATCAGCTCAGGATGCGTATTGAGGAAATGGAAGAAGGCAAGGGATCCTCCAGTCATGATAAGGAGGTCGAAGGCCAGAATACCAGAGTTGGTAATGCAGAGACAGAGTCCAATGGACGCAAGGGAAAAGGGGAACAGGAAATGTTAATAGAAATGATAAGAAGCCTGAAGAAGGAAGTGCAAGGCTATAAAGCAGACAATGAGAGACTGATGAGAGAGAAAAGTCGGATAAATGCTCGAGTGTTGCAGATATTAAATCAGTTGCAGAGACAAACGAAGAAGGGATCAAACTCAATACAAGAGGAAGAAGGAGGGTGCCATGAAAGAAGGGATGGTCATGGAAGAGCTGGTTATTCCAGAAGTGGTAGCAGAGCTCATGGACACCACTCACCTCCTTACTTAGAAAGAAATTTTTATGCAGCAGATGATCCCGTAAGCATTCCAGAGGTGTCTCATGTCTGACACCAAAGAAGGAAACAAGAGGTAGATAGTTCGCAAGGAGAGATGAGGAAGCTCAAGACACCTTTCTTTGGGGGTGAAAGAGAAAGGGAAGATGATGTTGAAGCATGGTTTCTTGGGCTCAGGGGATATTTTCAATTGCATAACTATTCATCCAACTTGGAAGCCAGGATTTCCTCCTACCATTTACATGGGAAAACTGCAATGTGGTGGGGCCAACTGAAGCAAGTGGAACATGTTAATGAAAGTAGGATCACTTGGAAACAGTTCAAGAAGTACTTCTAGAACGAGTACCCCTCAGAGCATTTCTATGACAAGAAAATGTAGGAGTTCTTTGAACTCAGGTTGGGAAGCATGACTATGGAAGAATACGAGAAGAAGTTCTTGGGATTGTTAAAATATGTTAGGTTCATTGGTGATGAGAAAGTGAAAATATAGAGATTTCTAAGTGGATTGTTAACCTTTTATAAGGAAAAGATCAAGTATGATGAACCCAAGACCTTGACTGAGGCCATAGGGAATGCTAAATACCTATATGAGCAAGTCCAGGGAAGAGAATCCCTGTAGAAATATTGGAATGACAAGAAGAATGTGAAGTCTGATCAGAGGGGGAAAGGATTCAAACCTCCCTTCAATAGGAATGAGCCTAATAGAAATCATCAAGATCAATATGATAAGGGGGATTCCAAGAAGGAATATTCCTTGGGAAAAAGGGGAAGACCACCAATCCAATGTTGGGGATGCAAGGATGATCACCTATACAAGGATTGCCCACACAGAAAGGATAGAGTGAAGACTATGCACAACATCCAAGAGGCTACGACAGTCGAAGATATGGGAAGAATCTATGCATCTTTAAATGATCAACAAGAAGAGTACCAGTCCAATATGATCAAGGTGGAAGGTAAGATCATAAATCAGCCTATTTCTATTTTGATTGATTCAGGATCAAGTCATTGCTACATTGATCCTAAGATAGTGGATAGATTACATTTGGATAAAAGTAAACTTGGAAAAGAAAGTTTGGTTCAGTTAGCCACTGGAACCAAAAGAAGAATCCATGATATGGTTAGGAGTTGTTCCATAAGTCTTAATGGCATGAATACTAGTATGGATCTAAATATCATACCATTGGGGTCTTATGATATTCTGATTGGAATGGATTGGTTGGACAAGCATCATGTTGTCCTAGATTTTCATAACAAGACATTTACATGTCTTGATGGAAATGGAAAACATAGCATTGTGAAAGGAGTTCCAAGACCCATCTCTATAAGGGAGATTTCAGCCTTACAGCTGAAAAATATGTTTTAGGAAAGGATGTCAATTGTATGTAGCTCATGTGGAAGAGCCAGATAATACAAAGGGGACAAGCCTTGAATATTTCTCGGTGCTATAGGAATTTGAAGATGTATTCCAAGAAATACCAGGATTGCCACCAAGGAGGGAGATAGATTTATTAATTGATTTAGTGCCAGGAGTTGCCCCAGTGTCAAAAACACCTTACAGAATGAGCACACCAAAGTTAAAATAATTACAAATGTAGTTGGAGGAGTTGTTGAAGAAAGGGTACATACATCCAAGTGTTTCACCTTGGGGAGCACCAGTACCTTTTGTCAAAAAGAAGGATGGAACCTTGAGGTTGTGTATTGAATTCCGACAGTTGAAAAAGTACACTATAAAGAACAAGTATCCTCTACCCTGAATTGATGACCTTTTTGATCAGCTAAGAGGAGCAAAGATATTTTCAAAAATTGACCTGATGGCGGGATACCATCAGGTAAGAATCAAGGAAGAAGACATTCCTAAGACAGTGTTCAGGACTAGGTATGGGAATTATGAATTTGTGGTGGTGCCATTTGGACTGATTAATGCACCAGTTGTCTTCATGTGCTTAATGAATGGCATATTCAGAAATTATTTGGATAGGTTTGTCATAGTATTCTTAGATGACATACTTATCTATTCTAAGTCTGAAGAGGAGCATGAACATCACTTAAGACTAGTTTTGCAAGTATTGAGAGAACATCAGTTGTATGCCAAGTTGAGTAAGTGTTATTTTTATCAAAAGAAGATCCATTACTTGGGACACATTATTTCAAAGCAGGGCATAGCAGTAGATCCAGAGAAGATCGAAGCCATTAGAGGATGGCCAACACCCATAAATGTGTCAGACATCAAATATTTTATGGGATTAGTTGGCTACTACATAAGGTTCATAGTAGGTTTCTATAAGATTTCTCATCCCATCACTTCTTTGCAAAAGAAGGGAACTAAAATTGAATGGACACTCAAGTGTGAAAAGAGTTTTAATCTGTTGAAGAAATTACTTACTAGTGCACCTGTGTTAAAGATTGTTGACCCAAATGAAAGTTTTGTGGTATGTACAGAGGCATGTAAGGAAGGACTTGGGGGAGTCCTCACGCAAAATGGACATGTCATTGGATATGAGTCTAGAAATCTTAAGGAACATGAGAGGAACTATGCCACCCACGACTTGGAACTTGTTTCCATTGTCCATGCCTTGAGGATGTGGAGGAATTATCTCATGGGGAAGAAATTTGAATTAAGGATAGACCACATTGGCCTGAAGTATCTTTTTGAACAACCGACCTTGAATGCCAAACAAACACGATGACTGGAATTTTTAAGTGAATATGACTTCGATATCAAGCATATCAAAGGAAAGGAGAATAAATTTGTCGATGCACTTAGTAGAAGAGTGCATCTCATGCATGCTACGGCTGTCAGTATGCATCAGTCAAAATTGAAGAGCAGGATTTTAGATGGTCTTGTTATAGATCAACATTACCTACAAGTAAAGGAAAACTTACAACAAGGAAATTTACAACAGAAAATAAAGGAGTATGAGATAAAGGAAGACGGATTACTCATGCATAAAAATAGAATCTATGTTCCTAGTTTCGGAGAACTAAGGAATTTGGTACTAAAGGAAATGCATGATGTTCCTTATGTTGGACATCCTGGTTACCAGAAAACAATTACAGCAGTAAGAATCCAGTTCTTTTGGTCGGGAATGAAGAAGGATTTTTCTGATTACATCGCTCGATGTATGGAATGTCAAAGGGTGAAGTTTGAGCATAGGCACCCAGCAGGTTTGATGCAGCCATTGCCAATCCCAGAGAAGAAATGGGAAGTGATCACCATGGATTTCATCATAGGATTACCTAGAAATAATAAGCAACATGATTCAATCATGGTGGTGGTTGACAAATTAACAAAGGCTGCTCATTTTGTGCATGTGAAGACAACGCATACACCCGCTAATATTGCAAAAATTTTCATGAAGGAAATTGCTAGGTTGCATGGGATACCTAGGACAATCGTCTCAGACAGAGATATGAATTTTACCTCCAATTTCTGGAGGGGATTGTTTAAAGGATTTGACACAAATCTAAACTTTAGCACCATGTACCATCCCTAGACAGATGGGAAAACAGAGAGGGTCAATCGAATAATTGAAGACATGTCGAGAATGCATGTGATGGATAAACCATCTAAGTGGGAAGGTTACTTACACTTGGTTGAGTTTACATATAATAATGGGTATCAATATTCATTGACAATGAGCCCATTTGAAGCCTTGTATGGTAGGAAATACAATACTCCAGTGAGTTGGGACAACCCAGCGGATAGAGTGGTACTTGAGTCGGAGTTGCTCAAGGACATGGAAGACCAGGTGGTTAAGATCAAGCAGAATTTAAAGGCAGCTCAGGATAGAAAAAAATTTTATGCCAACAAAAACAAGACAGCTAGAGAATTTAAAGTAGGGGAGCATGTACTTTTGAAAGTGAAGCCCAAGAAAATCTCTTTGAAATTGGGTAGTTGTACAAAGTTGGCAACCAGATTCTGTGGTCCATTTGAAATATTGGACAGAATAGGGATAGTTGCATACATGCTTGCATTGTTTGCTTCCATCAATGTGCATATTGTATTTCATGTATATTTACTAAATAAATATGTACATGACCCTAACCATGTTATTGATTGGCATCTAATTCAGGTAGAGATAGAGGGAGACTTCCAGGCTCATCCAGTGTGGGTATTGGACAGAAAGGTCAAAATGCTCTGGAATCGAGTTATAGAGCTGCTAAAAGTTCATTGGACCTGCTACGGTCCTAAAGATGCTACCTGGAAGAATGAAGATGCCATGCGGGCAGAGTACCCACAAATTTTTGAATAAATTTGATATTTTCATCTCTATTTTGTATATGCACTAAGGATAGTGCCAAGATAAGGGGGAGGGGATGTAACACCCCGGGGTTCGAACCCCCATTTTAAATAGTGTATTGTTACAATGTTGAGAGGCCTGAGTTCCCAAACAATTATTAAAGGGCTAGTATGCCCAAGAAATGTAATGTTTTGATCATTATTAATAATAAATACATCGTTGGTTGTTAGATGCACAAGGACTAGAGCTATAGGGGGCTATGATTCCACAAGAGAGGGGGTTTGAGGGGATAAATGTTTATTCCTATGTTAATTACCCTTTTTTCCTAAGGGAGGGGATCAGTTACGTGAGCTTCTTGGGGAAGGTCGGGAGATTCCTGATTCCCCACAAAAATGCTTACACCCATCCCTGGTCCGATTTTGGGGTTGGTCATTGGCTCGTCCGCTCCTTCACTTCTGCATTCATACCATTCTTTCCCTCACGTCCTTTCATGCACTCACTTACCCATTCATCGATCCATCCTCCCTGCGTCTTGGCTTGGTAAAGGGAAAGGAACTGTTGAATATTAGCCACGGGATAGTTGGTTGTAATGGTCGTTGGTGCAATCCAACCATGACTTGGGGCCTGCATGTCTGAGATGCGTTGGCATGTGCCCTGTTTTGCTCACAAATGCGAGTCCTGAGAGTTCCAGCATTGATATTTTATACCAATTGTGTTGGAGATCCTGGATAAAGAAGAAGGACTGCCTGAGGGACTGCGTGGCAGAGAAAGGTGTAGGTCCATTCTCTCAGGTGGTACAGGCTGGGTAGAAGAGAGTTGGGTACTTGGATTGTTGTGGGTGCTGGGAAACCTGTGAGAGCTTGAGATCTGACTGATTTGGGAACCCAAGCACACTCTGGAACCGTCCTTGTGAATTCATAGCCCTGGCTCAGGGGTGACACTGTTGTTGAGATTTGGAGTAGTGGTGTCTATGGTTGGGTGGAACGTCTTTGGTCTGCAGCCAGTTGGTGTCTCCTTTTTATAAAGATAAGTGCTCTTTGTTGTGATATTATTATCTGTGTATGAATGTATTATGTTGTGTATTTTAATTATCGTTTAACTAAATATTATATTATGCATGCTTGCTGGATATTGTTGTGCATGTCGTTAAATCTTTATGCATCCTTATTAAATAAGAAGGTACTGGTAAGAGTATGAAGTCTAATGGTGGGATTGAAGGTATCATACCCCAGCCTATGGGTGGATGGGGATGTTATAGACTTAAATAGTCAGATCATGTAGTAGGAACAATGGTCAAATTTGGATCTAACTACTTTGGATAAAATTACCCGAAGGAAAAATATTTTAGCCGAAGATGAAGTCTCAAAGTGGACATGAGTCGTCTGATCTCAGAAAAAATTCGAGAGTAATATTGACTATCCGATCAAAATAAAGTGGAAGGGTATGATAAGAAAGGCCAAGGCATGAATTTCCTGATTAAAATCATCAGATAGCATTAGGAAAGATCTCACCCGTTGGATTAAAGCTGAGTAGAACTAGTCAAATCCGACGTTGACCACTCCAGAGAAAAGGAGTCTAGAACATGCAATATTACCCGAAGGTCAAAGCCCTGAAGTCACAAAAAAAGTTGATCTAGAGTGAAATATTATAGTCATCATATCAGAGTTGCGTAGCAGCAACCAACTCTGCCATTGATCACTCCGGTGAATAGAAACCAAGAACAGGTAAGATTACCCGAAGGTCGAAGCCCTGAAGTCATGTCAACTGTTGATTTGGATTAAAACATAAGAATCATCAAATCATAAGGAGACTGTCAACTTCGGCATTGACCACTTCGGTGGAAAATGGTTTAGAACATGTAAGTTCACCTGAAGGCTGGAGTTTCGAAGTCACGAAGTAAGACACGTGGTACACACAGTAATATCCCACGTCAGCAAGGACACATGGTGGATATAGATGGTGACAAGTGTCAAGGTCTAGTTGGAACTATAGGTATACAAAATTCATGAATCTAGCTAACATGTGGCAGCCACTCATCTAGTGCCACGTCAACAATGATGTCAGCAAGCTACATCACTCCAAGAGTAAGTCCTTCAGGGATATCTAGTTTATACTACCAACAAATACCTGAAGCATCGAAGGCTGAAGTTAATGATTCTCCTTGATATAATATCTTTCGGGTTCTCTCGACTGTTGATCAAGTACAGTGGAATGATAGAGTAAGCATAAATCACGAAGTAACGCTAATTGTTGATCTAATTCGGGAGCATTTTCGACCATTGATCAAGTACAGTGGAAGGATAGAGTAAGAGTAAATCATGAAGTAACGTTAATCGTTGAACTAATTCAGGAGCATTCTCGATCGTCGATCAAGTATAGTGGAAGGATAGAGTAAGTGTAAATCATGAAGTAATGCTAATCGTTGATCTACTTCGGGAGCGCTCTCAACCGTTGATCAAGCATAGTCGAAGGATATCATAAACTGAGGTGTTAACCGACAACAATTGGTCACCACCACTTTATGACTTATTCATTAGGTTATCACTCTGGAGGAAATCAACTACTTCAGAGTTCTCATAACCCAGATTCCTGGAGTACCGAAGCTCCGAAATAAGATCGGGACCATTGAAGTTTATGGACACATGTCAACTCAATATTACTAGAGTATACACACTTTGGTGAAATTTAGTCCGAGAGAATTGGAAGTTTATAAAAAGAACAAACTCCCAAAGCCGCGAAGTACCAGAGGAAATGGCAACCGTCCATCTCATGATTGAATCCCAGCCATTAGATAAGGATAAGAAAATTGTGAGAAATGATTCTTTTAAAAGAATGATCAGACCATTGTTCTGAAATTGTGATCAGCGATGAGGATTAAAACTGTGAATTGAAGTTGCTCGAGATATAACACTCTGGAAGGTATCACTTCATAAATAACAAGATTTGGTGAAGAGAAGAAAAGTTCTAGAGTGTCAAAGCCCGAAGAGCACGGTCCCAACACTAGACATATTAGAGATAAAAAGAAAAAAGGGAAAGAATTTTGAAGCACGAAACATTGGTCTCGTGATAGAGGAATAAGGGTGAAAGAAGAGGCAGCGCTTAAAAACATGGTTTGAAGGAAGCGCCTCCACATAAATCAATTTCTGCAACATTTGTAGTGACAATTTTTTAGCCAGAACAGAATAAATGAAAAACAAGGGATTTGAAGTCTTTAAATCAAACTATTAATGATAATAATAATAATAGAAATTATTATTATTATTAATTCAAATGAAGAGGTGTAATGGTTCAAACAAAGGGACATAATGCTTCCAACTCATACCTATTGAGAGACTATATAAACAAATAAGTATGGTGAACAAAAGATGTAGTTGAATTTTTTGAAGTATATATATTTATATATAATGGATTGAATGAAGGTTCATTCTATCAGGTTGGTGCATGTTTACAAGTTGGGTCTTGTATGAGGATTGGATTCCTCACATCTCATTTGGATCTTAGATCAACAAGCTGGGACTTGTTATGAGGGTTGGATTCCTCATTTCTCAGTTGGATCTGAGAACTACAAGATAGGTCTTGTAAGAGAGAGCTAGGTCTCTCATATTTTTTTGAAGATGAAGATTGATCTTATGTATTCATTCAAGTTAAATAAATAAATAAATAATTTATTCTTGTATATATTGGTTGAGAAATTGAAATAAATATATGTTGTTCAATTAATTTATGAAAAGTGTAAAATTGTCCAAAGTTTTGTGACACTGATTCACCCCCCCTCTCAGTGTCAAGTGTACATTTCAACAACACTTGTCTGCATGAATTATATCTCAGATGTTATATATCTACACCATCACTTGGGCATGTGGTCATTGAATATAAAAAGAAGTCATTTCAATACAATGTAGAGAAGTATATCATGCTCAACAATTTATTTACTAGCTACTTCAATTTCATGGGACACATCTCTAGATGTAATACATAAAATCCTAATTTCAAGTAGCCTTCACCAACGATTCAAATGCCTTCCCAAAAACAAGGAAGAGTCACCGAAGGAAAATTTCTCTCAACACATGGATATGTCTAATCTTTAGGAAAATCATGTCGAATAGATATATAGATATTCTCATATGATTAATATGTGCACCATATCTAGATCAAATGCTCAATAAATGTGCAAAGTAAAGTGAAAGAGAGCCTTCCGCTTAAGTTAAAAAGGAAATTTGCATAGCAGCAAGTTCCTGGCTTCAGGGATTGAATTTTAATGCAGGTTTTGCCTATATAGTTTGTTTTAAAGAGAAAATAATTATAACTGGTTTTTGGAATAGTCAAATCTTATGAGGCCATCCTCCCATTTCTTATTTGTTTGTATTGTTATGGTTCATTGTTAGTTCATTAAATTTAAATGGAAAGAATATTTTTTCTATTTGCTAATTAGATTTTTAGATTTTTTTAATATGTACATAGAAGAATTGAGTAATAGGGAATTGTAACTAGTCATATGTATATCGATAGAATTTCTCGCCTACTAGTCGACTAGGCCATATTGTCCATCTATAAACTTATATTATATCACATATGGATTACATCTTCTTCAACCAACAAATACCATTCACACACAATGATCCACCAGCCACATATAGTCAAGTGAATAGGATATATTTCAAATAATATTATTCTAAGCAGCTAGGTGGATCTGCTAGCATCAAGGTGGCTCCCCTCAACAAAGTTTTAGACAATAATTTTAAAACATGTTTTTCAAAAATTAAGGAGAGACCATTAAATGCATTCAAAAAATGAAAGCAAAGAGGATATTTAAAAAATCAAAGGTAGTTTGTTTTAGTTGAAATATTTACAAAAATAAAGGTAGTTTGTTTTAGTTGAAATTCTTTTTATACAAGTGATTTTAGAATAGATCAAATAGTCAAACTTTATGATAAATTATTAATTTAAAAAACAAATCTTGATAAAAAAAGTTGTCAATGCCTAGGCATGATATTTTGGTTATTTCTTAAGTTTAATAATCTCATTACATGGATTTGAAGACATGTGAGGGACGTGAGCTCCTCTTGTACCAATGGAACATTGTTCTCTCCTCTTATATGGTGACTTGGGAATAGTAAAGTCACCATATGATGCAGTGTACAGTTATTTAATGTTGGACATATTGTCATTGATGTCAACAGTCGAAGATCATTGGGATGTGATGATGAGTTTTTATGATGAATTGTCATTGATGAAAAACAGGGTGCAGAAGAACGTTATTAAAAGCTCAGAAGAAATAAAAATGAACAGATCAGAAGGAAGAACATTAATCGAATCTTAGAAGAGATGATGCACAGGAGTCGTTCGATAAGGAATCAGACTAGATCGTGATTGTCAAAGGATGAATTCAGCAGAATGTTTCAGCAATCCTCAGATCTGGGAACTGTAGAGAAGGATCGTCGGATCAACACCCGATTAAGTCATGACCGTCGGATCAGCACAAGTAAGATATATGGTGGAGAGGAATTGTGAAGATCGAAGGAAAAACTAACATTTGTGCATGTTAACCTCTGCAATCCTCCTAGACCATCGATCTGTAGATTCGGCAAGATCAATGGTTGGCATCGGTTCCACTACCAATGAGCAGTTTCCATTGTGGAACTCGACGAAGGTTTTAAACATCGTGCTAGTTAGGACTCTACAATCATCCATGATTGTTGATCTACTCCAGGATGAATCATAACCCTTAGATCAAGCGCAGTGGAAGGATAGTGTAAGGTGCACTAAACAACCAACAACAATCATTCATCGTAGTATCGTGGCTTATTCGGTAGGTAACCACTCCGGAGGGATTGAACTACCTCAGAGTTCTAGTAACTCGGAGTCTCGAAGGGCCAAAGCTCCGAAGTAAGATCTTATTGTCCATCAAGAAGGAAGATTCACGGTCGAGATCCTAACAAGCGCTCAATGAGAAGACCATTAACAAAACACCTTGTTGAGTTTGTGTGGAACGTCCACTTAACTGCAGATCAAAAATCGACTGTCTGATCTACTTCAGCGAAATGCACTCCGGAGGGATTGAACCTCTCATATTTCTAGTAGCCCAGAGCCCCAGAGTCCTGAATGGCCAAAATGAATCTGGACCATTGATCTAAGAACTTATCATAGTCGTTGGATCAAGGATTCATATGAACCTACGACCGTCAACACATCAGGATATCCACGTCAGCAAGGACATGTGGTGCAATAAGATGTTGACAAGTGTCTAGGTTCATATGGCACTTTAGTTTATGTAATTCATGAATCTAGGTGACACATGGCATCCACTCATCCAGTGCCACATCAGCAGTGATGTCAGCAAGTTATGCCACTTTGGGAGTATGTCCTTCGAGGGAAACCAACGTCTACCTCCAGCAGTTGCCCAAAGCGTCGAAGAACGAAGTCATGAACTAACGTCGGTCATTGATATAAGATCCTTTGGATTCTCACATCACCGTTGGATCAAAACATAGTGGAAATATATGTAAGCACTCTCATGTTGACCACTTCAACGCTAACCAACTCTGGAGGAAATTGAAGCAGAAATTACCTGGACCTCTAAATCCCTGGAGTCCTGAAGTCCAGAAGTAAATAGTGGTTGTCCATCTCAACCTTGGATTAAGCAGTAAAAGGATAAGTAAGTAATGGATCTAGACCATTGATTTGGTTCCAGGAATCATCAACCATCAGATCAACCCTTGTGAGAGGTAACCACTTTGGGGAGTTGAAACTATGAAATATTGGATGAGAGAGAAAATGCCTGAAGGTAGAAGTTTGGAGGACTAGGTTACAGCCCCCGATCACGGGTTACGAACACATAAAGTCATGAAGCACTGGGAACATCTCTTAAATTAATAAGCTTGTGGTTTTGTGCATAAGGTCACGTGTAAATGGTTTGAAGGAAGCGCCTCTGCAGAATTCAATTTTTGTAATATTTGCAAAGACATGGAATCCAGTTAAAAACAAAATCGATCCATATATGTGATCGATTTATGAAAAGCACTCTCACTAAATTAAAAAAACTTGACAATAATGTTTGAATAATAATAGAGATTATTGTTAATTTAAAATGAAGAGGTGTGATGGTCCAAACAAAGGGACACAATGCTTCATAGATCGCACCAGTTAGAAGATTATATAAACGAGAAATAATGGTGAGAAGAAAGAATCTCTATAGTCCAGATCAAAATATAAAAATAGAAGCAGAGTCCAAGAAGAAGAATTGATGATTCGTATGAAGTGAGGGTGGAAGGGAGGAGCACAGAAGGATTCATATCCTTTACTAAGTAAGTGTAATTTAAGGGAGTTGGTGGTTCCTGGGGTTGGTTCCCTAAAGACAAGGGAGTTGGTGCTTCCTAGGGTTGTTTCCCTAAATATAAGGGAGTTGGTGCTTCCTAGGGTTGGTGCCCTAAAGAAGGGTATTTGTGTCTCCTATAGTTGGTGCTCTAAAAAGGATTGGTGTCCTTCACTATGCTTCATAAAAGCCTTGTAATTCCTATTAATTATATTTATATAATTGATTTTACAAATAAGTCCATTCTTGATCTATTGTGGTAATTAACAAAATATAAAAGTAACTCTTAATTGTTGAAAAAGGGTAATATTGATTCACCCCCCCTCTCAGTATTCCAACATTTTATGCTCGTTTTTATATGTTAGTTTTACAGATGCGGTGTATATGTTAGTTTTGTATTATAAAAACACATCATCGTCAAGCATGCCATCATAATTATTGATCTGACCACCCAGTCCATGCGTTCGATACCCTCTTTCTAATTCTCCCAGGAAAATGCTTTTGGGGTTTTTCAATGTTAGTTTGTTGTTCTTAGGAATGTGCAAGATATGTGCCATCACCAAAGGGAAGTCGGCATGAAATTGTTGTTGCATGTAAAGGTTAACTTTGACAAGTATGCATAGCTCGGAATACGTTTCGTTGGCATGCATGTGTTTTCCATGTTAGGAGGTGAAATAGTTTAATGCAATTTAATCTGAGGAATGATACCTGCACACAAAAACCAGGGGATCTCACATACTCTCCATTGCAATAAATAGCACCAAAGGGTGAATAAATCTAGGCTATGTTTGTTGTGTAGTGAAGCTCACCTGCACAAACTGATTGGGACCCATCTTCTAGTAGAGCCCTCGACATCATTTTTCTCTACAATTTCTTCAATGCCTTCTCTATCACCACTAGTATTAAGGTTTCTAGGGTTTCTCCCATTCAATATGGAAATTTCAGTGTATTTTCCATGTTCTTGGTTTAAGTAGGACTTTATGATATGAGAGATTCTCTCTCTTTATATACATGCATATAGCTAAGAATATGTCTCACTAAGCTTTGAAGGACGTTTCAGTTTCAGAGTGGGAGAATGGATCATAAATTAGTTGTTGTTTTGATGCTCATGTGCTTCATCTTCATGGTGGACACTCTAGTTGTAGATTCAACAAATATTAATTCAAGCAACATTCCCCTACTCATTGGAGAGCTCATGTCTATAGTTCTGTGGGAGGATTAAGTTATCATTGGACCTATATTTTGTGGTGGTTGTCTTCCACCTTATCATTTCTTTGCTACCATCCCTCTTTCATTATTGTCCAACACATTCTCCTCCTTTGGAACTCGTTTTTACTTTCAAACAAAATTTGGCTAAGACGAAAAAGAATTTGAAACATTCACATGTGATGTGGAAATTTATATGGATGGAACACGTCCATTTTTTTCCTTACATATGGAATTCTAAGTTTCAATACTTGATATCGCCTTTTATAACACAAAAAAAAATTATAGGGTTATCCATTGTCAGGTCCGATTCAAAAATCTTGTCAGATAGATAATCCAATTTATGCTCGCAGTTTTATAACACTTCACAAGGCATCTCATCGCCCGTCGAAGCATGATACACCGTCAATTCCATGTTGTTAATGGAATAGTTAGGTTTGATTTAGAAATAATGTCAGATAGATAATCCAATTCCTACTCGAAGTTTTGTATCACTTCACAAGGTATCTCATTGCTCGCCAAAGCATGATACATGTTGGGCCCTTCATTTTGGGTTAAGAAGTTGCGCAAGAATGACTGCAATCCCAGTTTGATCAAACACGAGTTGCGCAAGCGACAGAAGAAGATGGATAGTGGAACAAGTAAAGAAACAAAAATCAGTTGCAAAAAGGGACAACGCAATGCCAACAAGGCAAAGGCAGTTACAACAGAACAAGAAATCATGCAAGCCTAAAGCTAGAAGATCCCACTCAGCCTATATATGAGAGTAATATTGTTGTAAAAGGGTTGTTAGTCGGATGTTGTTGTTGGTTAGATGATATGGTTGGGTTGGCTATTGTTGGTCGAGTTTAGTTGAGAAAAGGTTATGTAATTGTAATTTGTATACAGTTTGGGGAAAAAATCTAGATAGAGCTCTGTGACATGAGTCCCGAGACGGAAGGTTGTAACAGAGTACTGATTTGTATCTCTGAGATTGTATCCAAGAAGCTCGGATGATAATAGATGAAGAAGGACCTAAAATTTTGAAATATAATGTGTCATTCTGTGTTTATGCTTATGAATTGTCTCTTTATAGTACTTCTATATGCTTGATAAGATCAATATGATATCTTTGTTTACACATGATTTCTGCAACTTGAGTATCTTTAGTTCCAGTATGAATGAGTTTAGATATGTTTTATAGTTAGTCTATCTTGCGCAATATCATGATGAATCTTGAAGGCTCTGGAAACCCACCTAAGTATTCTCCTTGCCCTTCCCTATCTTTCTGTCTTGGTTGCGCTTCGGGTGAGACTTATTCTCTTTCGAGCAGATGAAAATGCCAACGCTCTAGACTACTCGCTGCCTTTTGTTGGTAACCTGAGAAGGACCCTGGTCTGATCAATTTTGTGCCAACAAAATGGTTTTGTTGTCGAGACGTGTGTTAAAAGGGAACTTGTAGGGAGAATGCTTTCGAGGATTCACAGATTTTATATTCATTAGTGGTGGGAGAGAAATTATGACACCTTTATATGGAAATAAGCGGAGCTGAGAGGAAAATCTGTGAAAGATACACGGGAGGTAGTCTTTTACTCAGAAAGATTGAGTGACCAGTACAGGATATTATGGGTTAAGTTCCCGGAGGAACGTTTCCACTAGATAGATAGGCTCCAAGAAGATCTGAAATTCCAAGAATGAATCAAGAAGACCTGCACTTGGGATACATAAAATATCGTAGCACTTCATCGACTGCATCGTCTAGTAACACGAACGATCGATTTTTGGGTCAATACCACATTAGAAGGATACATTATCAAGTTTACAGCTAAGAACCACCAATATTTTTCACGATTAAAAGATGATTTCAAGAAAGACGCAAGGGGAAGACTGTTGAGACAAATCCCCCTGTGGATTTAGGTTTTCTTGATGGAGGAGGGGATGATGACTATGTACCTGACTGAGATGGCAGTGTAAACACCCTCGCTTGGGGTGGAGTCATGGCCTGAGAGAGGGGAGAGGGTTCTTTGACAAATGGGGGGGTATCAACAAATGGACTCAAGAGATGAGCGAGCCTTGAAAAGAGTCACCATGGTTGAGAAGTGGTGGTGCGGTAAGATAAATAAAGTAGTAAAACAGTTCAAGAAGTTGTGGAAAGAAGTCGAGCTAGGAGAAGTAGAGGAAGGACAAATGGAAGAATTATGAAATATGAGAAGATAGGAACGATTGGTCAGACAAAGATTAAGTGAGAGAGAAGCACAGAGAGAAAGAAGTCCCCAAGTGGGTGGACAAGAAGAAGAAGGTGTAGAAACACAAGAAGAAGAAGTCGGCATGGATCTTGAAGAAGAAAGAGAAGATTCATCCTCGATTCCAAGAAAGATCATGAATCTAGCTGACGAAACCACTCCAGAGGATGAGAATGAAACCCAAAAGATCAAAGAAACTCGCCTCGAAACCAGTGGCACTAGCCCTGAATCACCCATACCCCAAGTGTCTTATATACGAGTGGTAAATTATATAATACCTTCTTATGATATTCATGTTCCATTACATTCAGTCACTCAACCACAACCGGGAAGCGCAAATACTAGGAGGATATTGGGATTCCCTGGTAGATCACAACCAGGACTGTTAGGTTTTATTTTGGTAGGATCAGTAAGATCAGAAATGGTTGGTAATGCGGGAGGTTCGATTGCTCGATACCCAGAATTTTGGGGTAAAGGAAACGAAGATGTTGAGAAACATTGGTTCTTATGTGAAGCAATATGGAGGTCTAGAGGGACTCTGGATGCGAATAAATTGGTTGATTTCGACCACTTTGAGTGGTCGTTCTCTCAAATGGTACATGAAGGCCATTGAACCAGGAGAACCAAGAGTGAAAGGTCAAGCGTTCACACTTGACCAAGTACGGACAAAGTTCATAATGGAATTTAAGCTACCTCAGATAGAATAGAAAGCTTTGTTTGAGTTGCACGAAATTCAGCAAAGGGAGGGTGAATCAGCCTGGGAATATAGCCAGAAGTTTAAAGATGTTATAGGAAGGTTAGCGCATCCAATTCACGCAATAGCGGATAGCCACTTTGACGGATTCCTTGGAACAATAAATTAAGATTGAAGCCATGGTAGGATATCTGGGGAGCATGACAGTGACCAGACCCCCAGAAGATGCAAATTTGGTGCAACTACAAGGGAAAATATCAGTTCTTACAAAGAATATTCAAGAATTGGCGATACCCAAACCAGGACGACCGCAATTCTAGTGTACCAGATGTTACACAGAAGGAAATATGGTGAACGAATGTCCACAAATGAGGGGAATGGGACCTCCTCAAAATCCGATGGGACCCTCACCAGGACCCACGGGAGGAGTTGCACAAGTATCTTTGAATTTACCATTCCATACCCCAACCCCTTTTCATGCTTTTCCAGGTAACCAAGAAATGTCATCAGTTGAGTATTGCGAGAGTTTCTGAATCCATGGGAATGGGCCAAGATAGTGCCCCATTATTCATAAGTATTCAATAGTACTAAATACTCTGCATTGTGAGTTTTGCACATCTACCACACATGCTACAAATCAGTGTAGATCATTGGATGCACTTGCGAAAATACTAGATCGAACATCATTCAGGGTGAATGAAACCCCTCAGGGACCGGGAAGAGGTCAAGGAGGTGGAGTCGGAGTAGACTTCATAGGAGGGAGAACCGAGGGAAGAGGACCAAGTAGATTCTACAACTGTGATGAGAAAGGGCACATGGCTAGAGATTGTCCTCATCTGAGGTGGCCTTGGTGCTCTCACTGCAGAACCAATGGGCACGCAATTGAAGACTAACCAGAACTAATTGAAAAATGGGAAGATCGGGTACATCAATGAGTAAATAATCTCATTAGTTCAGAGATAAAGAGAGTTATTAGAGGACAACTTCCCAACCTTAATATCGTTACTTGAGGAGGAGAAAATATTGGCGCAAATGCTGACAATTTACCTCAGATCCATAAAGCAGTGCTTAAGGAGGATAGGTATGATCCTATGAAACAGAAGTTATTCTTTAAAAATTCCATAGAATTGTTTCATAATATCATTGGTCGAGATGCATGAGAAACCCCCTTAGGCTAGTGTTTACCCTAAGATCGTGCAAGTCCCTGGTTCACCCCCTGCACCGAGAAACCCTGTAGTCCCGATGAGACAACCTGAGAAGTCACAAAATGTAGTTGACCTGTGGTTTCAGTTATTTTCTGATATTCTTGGTAATGACCAGTTGACAAAAAAGTTGTGCAATGCACTGTACCTAGTTCTAGGAAATGAAGAATCTACAGAAATGAAGAATCTACAGAAATGAGAATAAGGACTAATCTTCCTGAGAATAATACTTAGAGAGTACATAGAAGGAAAGTACGGACTGTAAAAGAGTTTAGATTAGTAGCCCAGCTAGATGAGTTTGATATTAAGGATGTGATGTTATATCTAGGATCTGATGTTAACATACTACCTAAAAAGACTTGGGAAGCCTTAGGAAAACCCCAATTGATCCAACTAAGAATGGCCAATCGGTATTGTATTTTCCCAATAGGAAGACTGGAGAATGTGGAAATAGATGTTGCGGGAGTGAAGACTGTATTTGATTTTGAGGTGATTGAAATTATGGGGTATAAGGAACCTTATCCTGCACTAATTAGTATTGATTGGGCTTATGACAACTATGCGGTGATTGACCTAAAGAAAGACACTATGACATTTGAGGCAGATGGAATAAAATTAGTTCAACCCTTGGATCTGTATGTAGGCCCTCATTAAACGGAGCCAACGGACAACATTATGGAGGGAGAATACTTGGATCAGTTGTACACTATAAAATAAGGAATGAGAGAAGAATATATAAATCCTATTGTTGATGGATCAGTAAGTTGGAGGATCATACAATCAGCAGACAAAGATTCAGAACTGGCATTTGACAGTTGGTAGCAAGGTTCATATGAAATATTTTCAAGAATATGTGCAACTGTCAGAGCAACCAGATGGATTGGAACTGAGGTTAGAGAACACCCAAAATATGACGGTACCTCAGGAATTGAAATTTTTTTGGTCATCATGGAAGAAAAGATAGTGGAGGATCAAAGGATCTCAGTGTTGGATTTATCCCTCTAGGACACCCCTGCCAGATGGTGGACTAATCACAAATCCTTAGTTGAGAACTAGGATGATGTGAAGCAAGCTATCTGATATAGATTTCAAGATAACGTGTAGCTAGAACCAAATATGCTGATGGATTTACAAGTTGCACAACTATTCAATGGACAGTCAGATCCTAAAGAACATATTGAACAATGTGTGAGACATTGGCAAGTTGAGGAAATACCATCTCGCTTCTGGGTTCAAGTATTTTCCCATTCACTAGGTCAAATTTTGAAAGCTTGGTACATACATGAAGAAACCAAAAGACATACCAGCGACTAGCAAATGTTGGCAGATCAATTTTGCAAGGACTTCTCATTTACAAGTAAGTACCTTGAGCTTAAAGTAGTCCTGCAAACAATTAAAGAATTCCCTTTTACAGATAATGGTGAACGAAAATCAGGCCTAGTGGTATGTGCAAAGCATGGCCAAGAAATTCATTCTAACCTTCACCTATACTTGGACAAGGCACCTATAGAATGTTATAAGATTGAGAAGCATTTGGAAATCCCGGATGATTTAGAAGAATTGAGAAACTTAGCCATTAGGGAGACAAAAGGGAGCAGAGAAATCCAGAACATTATACCCAGCCAAACTGATGGTTCTTATAATTATCCATTGAAGTTTCATAAAGTCAATATAGGAACCATAGAGAAACCTAAGATAGCTATGGTAGGAGATTATTAGGATGAGAAAGCTAGCCAAGAAATACATATCTTGTTGCGAGAGTATGAGGAATTGTTCCCAAAGACATTTTCAGAGCTAAAATGGATTAAAGGAGCTATGGGAGAGATCAAAATTGAACTAAAACTGGGATCAAATCCTGTAAGGCATTGACCATATTGCCTTAACCCTAGATTTAAAGAGAAATTTAAGAGGGAAATAGATAAGATGTTGGAAGCTAGACTTAATTTTGCAGTAGAAGAAGTCGAATGGGTTAGCCCAATAGTCATCCAGATCAAGAAAGGCACAGAGGACATTAGGGTATGTGTAGAATACATAAGCCTTAATTATTCCTATGTGCATGACCCTTTCCCAACACCTTTTACTGATGAGGTGCTAGAACAGTGATGCAGAATGCATTCTAGAGCCAAGATGGGGCTTAGAAAGGCCTAAAAATCAAAGTTCTTGTAATCTCTTCAAAACAAACATGTGCGTAGGCCTCGACGTTACGAACCCAATGCAACTTGAACGGGCTCAAACGGACGTCGTATGACCAAGATATCGTAATCTATTCATTTTTCCAAAGAGGCAAAAAAATGCTAATTGTACAGTCCATACAGTGTTGACATGGCAGTTGTCTGTACAGGTCATACGGTTGTATAGTGACTAGGAAGTGTATTGACGAGTTGACGTGGATAGGTGTTGATGTGGGCAGGTGGACAAGTGGATGAGCCAGAGCATGACACGTGGCACCACTGCAAGGGTGACACATGGCACGGGATGACGTGGTAGGGTCGTACGACACATGGCAGACGTGGCAGGTACAGTGGCATGTGACTGGGCAGACATGTGGATGAATTGGCATTGGACAAATGGTGTACATATGGGTGAATGAAATGGTGCCACATGGCCCAGTCCTGGGCTGCCAAGTGGCACCCCTTTATTGGTTCATTGGGTGTTTGGTTAAAATATTGTTGAGGGTTCATGGGGGTCGAACCTGTGACCTCCTCATGCGGCCAAGACCTCATGTAGGCCAGGATACCGGCCCACCTACATGGTAGTACTTAACCTATAGTGGCACCGTTAATATTTATGTTGCAATGTAAATGGTTTCGGCGGAGATTAGGGTTGGGGCTAGACCCCAGCGCTCGATGCACCCATAAAACCATACCATGGAACCATGCTCTCTATATGTGTTTGCGCGTGGGTTATGGTATATGCTCCAGCCTCCGATCACATTGGGATTGCATACGACCACTCCGTTATACTTTTGGCATAAGAGATTGTTTTGGCGCGGATTTATATGTGGGTTAAGCCCTGGGTTACGGTATTACCATATGACCCAGCCTTTGTATAGCGTTTGCACGGTTTGTTTGGGATTGGCACCCGATTGGTTAGGCTATCCCAATGACCAAGGGCATGTGACCAGGGGGGTATAACCAAGGGCTTAAATAGAATGGCGCATGGATGCATCAGTCCAAGGCACATGGCCTCACATACGACCAGGGCCAAGAATCCAAGGGGGGCAGTGCGCCAGGCCTTAGCGCTTGGGCACATGGAAGCACCTAATATGACTAGGAGCCTAGAGATAAGGGGTTTCACCCTGATATTTCTCAATTGTGGGTTATTTAACTTTATATTATGATTTTTATGGATTTCTTCAACAATTTTTGGAGATTTAATCCATTTTTAGAGGATCTTGGGCCCTTTTTTAGGCCAGATCTTGGGGAGAAGTTGGGAGGTTGTTACCAACTTTAGGCCTATATAAACCAGAGGCTATTGAAGCCATGGAGGAGGTTCAGAGTAGATAAATGTTGCATAATTGTTGAGCCAAATCCATTTTTATGCAAGGACTATATTGAGGAGCGCACCTTTGTGGGCCATTTATGGGAGCTTCGTACTTCCATTTTCAGTGTCGTCAGTTTTGATGGATTCTTGAGATCTGGTAGAACAAGACCAGCTCATTTTTGTAATCCATTGGAACTTTCATGATGTACTTGAAAATATTTGAATATAAATAAGAAATATCATTGAGACAAAGGCCAGGAGACGTAGGCGATATTGCCAAACTCCGTTATCATTTTGGTGTTTATGGTTTGATGTTCTTCATGCTCATTTCCAGATTTGTATATTTCTTAATGGTTTTTATGTTTCATATATAATTCTTCCTCTTTCATCAATTTCCTAAATGGTAAAATAACACATAATTTAATAACTCAACCATTGATGTTTAAAAGATATCTTCATATCAAGTGTAATCAGAACTAGTTGACGGTTGATTTTTGAGTTTGCATGTTTACCAAGGAAAAAATCATACCAGTTGAGAAAATGGCATCTTATGAGGGACTTTCTCAAGATGAGAAGGATATGCGAAAAACTTTATTTTCCATGTCGGAGATGGTGAAAGTGTTGTATGAAGACTACTTGGAATGAAAGATATCGGTTCAAGAGAAATCTTCAAAGAACAAAAAAACCGAAGAAGAATTGAAGGAATTGCCTCCTACACCGAAATCAGAAAACATCTCTGATGTATGAAATGGAATTCATTCATCAATTTCGCATTGTTCCCATCAAGATGGTTCTTTTGGTGCATTTGAAAAACATACAAGAGGTATAGGTTTGAAATTGCTAACCAAGATGGGATATGAAGGAAAGGGCCTTGGAAATAAGGGCCAAGGTATCTTTAATCCCATAGAGGTTGTGGAAAGACATCGTTATTTAGGATTTGGATATGGCGAAGAGGAGATTGGAGCATTCTCCAAGATGAGCTCCAAAACATTGGAAGCAAGTGATGCTTCAAATGGCCAGCTTAAGTCATTGCGAGAACAATTCACGAAAGGTGATGGCGTATCACTCCATGATTGTGATAGTGAATGCAAGTCATCTCCAAAATAAAGTGAAGATCAGCAAGAAAGGTATAATGGTCATGATTTTTCCAATTCTCTTTTTGATTATAAAAAACATAATCATGTAATCCGATACTTGTGGAATATGTATCCTTGTACTTTTTTTCATTCACCCAAGCATTGTGTTTCCAAGTGTTGAAAGAGACAATCTTTTTACAGGAAGTTTATGTCGACCAGGAAGGAAACACGACATAAAGACTCAAGTCCACAACGAAATAAAGAGAAGGGGAAACAAGTCTAGATGCCGAAAAAACATTGCATTTATTGCAACAAGGGTGGACATCAAAAGGCTAAATGTTGGAAGCTTAATACGGAGCTTCGTCCAAAGAAGGACAAAAGGATTGTGCATGTACTCACAAAGGAAGAGGCAGTACTAGGGAAGCAAGAGGAACACCATGAAGGACAGAAAACAGTCACTTGGTTTTTCCAGAAGTGGATGTCACATCTATTAAATTATGAGCTTGATTTCTTATGCAGATTAATTTTTTATTTTCTTCAATACTTTGATTCCAGCTTAATACACTTCAACAATTTCAAATCAGAATCGAATAGAAATAATTATGTATATAAGTAAACATGCATATCAACAACACATATACCCTGGGGAAACCTGTATAGGGATAAAAACCCCAACAAACAATATTCCTTTATTGCATTAATAATGTAATATCTCTTACAAATATCCACCATGAATGTACTTCTCTCAAAGAGCTTACCAAGATGACTATGACCTGACAAACACTTACAAGACCTTGCTGAAATACACCTTTGATATGATGCCTCTTTATCACTGATGTGCTCCTCTATTACTTCACCCTCAACCTGCATATGAAAACTCTGTTTCAAAATTGTGTTGCAAAAACTATATTGCAAAACTGTGTTGAGGAGAGGGTTCGACCTCTTCTTATATAGGCTAAAGAGGGGAAGAGGAGAAGCTCGAAATAGTAACATGATTGCATGAATTAGTCATAACTCAGCTTCATATTTTAGTTTGAACTTAGAACTAGACTTGAGATTGGTTACAACTCAGCATTACACTTTAGTTTGAACTTAGAACTAGACTTGAGACTGACATGCTTTAGTTCGAACTTAGAACTAGACTTAAGACTTTAGTTGCAACTCAACATTACACTTTAGTTCTAAACTCAAGACTTTAGTTGCAACTCAACATTACTAAAATAGAACTAGACTCAAGACTTTAGTTGCAACTCAACATTACTAAAATAGAAGTAGACTCAAGACTTTAGTTGCAACTCAACATTACACTTTAGTTCTAACATAGAACTAGACTCAAGACTTTAGTTACAACTCAACATTACACTTTAGTTCTAACATAGAACTAGACTCAAGACTTTAGTTACAACTCTTGACAAGGAAACTCAAAATTCTCTTCATGGTGGGTAATGTTTACATGTGCCAACGCACTATATCAATACAATTACATCATTTGCAATATTAGGAATATCGTTTGTTTCTAGCTCATAGGAATTTTACATTCAACCTAAATTTTTCTAGATACCTTGACTTTTTCTCATGGTTCACAAGGTTTGACTAGGCTCACAGAGGTTGTATGTTCCCCCTAACTTTTGCACTATTATGTCTATGCTCACAGAGGTTGTACATTCCCCCTGACTTTTGCACTAGACTGTCAATGCTCACAGAAGTTGTATGTTCCCCCTAACTTTTGCATTAGACTCACATAGCATCTCGTTTGTCCTGACTTTTGGTTTGACCCACAGAGGTTGTTCGTTCCCCCTGGCTTTTTTCAATACCTCACAACACTGGTTGATTCTCCAAATCTCCCTGGCTAGCCTAAGGGTGGCCCATATGGCCTCTCATTGGAGAATATTGTCAATGCTGCCAAATTTAACACTCCCTCTCAGCAAGGGAGTCATTCTCAACAACACCAAGCTTTCCTCTCAGCTTCACAAACTGTCTTGAGGTCAGAGGCTTGGTCAGGATATCAGCTACCTGCTCGCATGTGGCTATGTATTGTAACTTTACAATTTTTCTCTGGACCAAGTCTCGAATGTAGTGGTACCTCATGTTAATATGTTTTGACCTATCGTGAAATACCATGTTCTCTGTCATTTCTATGCAACTTTGATTATCACAGTGAACCATCGTCGTCTCGCGCTTGTCACCAAAGAACCCAGAAACCAATTTTTTGAGCCATACTGCTTCCTTGCTAGCATCACTTGCTGCAATGTACTCAGCCTCTATTGTACTCTGTGCAATGGATCCCTACTTTTGGTTTGACCAAGAGATCATAGCGGATCCTAAACTGAAGCAGTATCCGGAAGTACTCTTCCGATCCACTAAGCTTCCTGCCCAGTCAGCATCTGCATACCCATGCAAAAATAAACCACCATTGGATGTATATATCATACCATAAGTAATGGTCCCTCTAAAATATCTCAAGATGTGCTTTTCTGCCATCCAGTGTCTCTGTCTCAGTTTATTCATGAACTGACTCATTGCAATCATTGCATAGCATATATCCGGCCTAGTGTGGATCATGTACATCAATGATCCAATCAACTACCTATACATGGCGGGATCCACCAAATCTGAACCTGTATTAGAATCGTGCAGCTTCTTTAGGTCAGTAACCATCGGAGTAGACATGGATTTGCAATCCATCATACCAAACCTCTTTAGTACATCCACTGTGTATTTTCCTTGTGCCAGAAATATCTCGCCATGTCTTTGCCACACTTCCAATCCTAGGAAGTAATGCATCAAGCCTAAGTCTTTCATCTCGAATTTTGAGGTTAGCTCCCTCTTACACTAGGTTATTAGCCCTTCATTTACTGTTAGAAAGAGATCATCAACATACAGGATTATTATAATAGGTTGGTTACCTCTTACCTTGAAGTATAGATTTGCATCAGCATCACTTTTCCGAAAGCTCAGGCTTTTAAGAAAGCCATAAATCCTGTCATACCAAACTTTGGGAGCCTGCTTAAGACCATACAAGGCCTTCCTTAGCTTGCATACATGAGTGACTTTGTTATGCAGTATAAAACCATCTGGTTTTTCCACAAATACCTCATGTTCAATATTTCCATTCAAGAATGATGTTTTTACATCCATCTGATGTAGTTTCCAACCAAGTACGGAAGCTAAAGAAATAATAGCTCGAATGGAGGTATACCTAGCTACAGGAGCAAAAGTCTCTTCGTAGTCAATTCCTTCTTTCTGAGTGAAGCCTCTGGCTACAAATCTTGCTTTGAACTTTTCCACACTTCCATCAGCTGCATGTTTGATCTTATAGATCCATTTGGAAGAAACCACTAATTTGTCTTTTGGCCTTGGCACAATGTCCCAAACATTGTTCTTTATAATAGACCTGTATTCCTCAAGCATGGAATCCTTCCATACTTGTAATTTATCTTCTTCAAATGAATAAGATTTGGCATCACTAATGTTATTCATCAGTGCAACATATCCTCCAAACCTATGAGGCCTCTTCCTTTCCCTGAAAGTTCCTTTGGGAGCAGTTATCCTTTCTGCTTCATGCATTATATTTGTAAGCCACCCTGGCTTCCTTTTGGATGGAGTTTCTTCAAGAGTTCTTTCTAACACTTCAGCGGGTTCTAGGGACTCATCACTTGGCCCTTCATGAGGTTCCTCCCTCTGATAATCTGACTCTTCATTTTCAGAAGAGGGTGAAGTTGGTTGAACTGCTTCTGAATCCTGTTGAAGCTCTTTGGATTTATTAAATGTGGATTCCTCATGGAAAGTCACATCTCTGCTTACCTCTATTTTCCTCTGACCTGGTACATAAATCCTGTAAGCTTTGGAGTTCTCACTGTACCCAAAAAAAACCCTTTCTTGCCTGAGGATTCCATCTTTGTCCTCTTTTCCCTAGGGACATGAATATACACAGGACATCCAAATATCCTTAGATACCCTACTTCAGGTTTGATCCCTGAGAAGACTTCTTCGGGAGTCTTGTCCTTCAAAATAGCATGTGGACACTTGTTTTGAATAGACACAGCAGTGGAGGTAGCTTCTGCCCATAAAGAATTTGGCAGATCCTGGTCAAACATCATTTCTTTCGCTGCCTCACAAGTAGTTTTGTTTTTCCTCTCAGCAACACCATTTTGTTGAGGGTTATATGGCACGATCAATTGTCTCTTGATTCCTATTGACTTGCAAAAATCCTCAAACTGAAGAGATTCCAACTCTCCTCCATTGTCTGTTCTAAGGATTCTAATGTGTTTCCCTGTCTACTTTTCAATAAAGGCTTTATATTCTTTGAATTTATCAAATGTGTCACTTTTATCTTTAAGAAATTATATCCAACATTTTCTTGAGTAATCATCAATAAAAATGAAATAATACAAACAACCACTGAGTGAGGGAGATGACATGGGACCACATACATCAGAATGAACCAAATCTAAGATGCCCTGAGCTCTGTTGTCACTACTAGGAAATGCTTTCTTTATATTTTTACCTAGCATGCATCCCTTACAAATTTCATTTTTACTAAGAGAAATAGAGGGCATGCCACATACCATGTTCTGTAGATCTGGAAGAGATTTGTAATGAAGATGTCCAAGTCTTATGTGTCACCACTCATTGGAGCTAGTCGCATCATGAGCCAATGCCTGAATTGACTGTCCTGACACGATGTACAGTCCCCCACTGTGAGTTCCAATGGGTTTTGTTGTACTTAAGTGGCTACCTTTAGCCCATAGTAGTGCCTTCCTGTCCTTAAAGATCACCCAATATCCCTTGTCCTCAAGAGTTGCAACTGATAGTAGATTCTTCTTGAGCCCTAGAACATATAATACTTCATAAACATGAAGTCTAGCCCTAGATTCCAATCTGAAGGAGATAGAGGCTACTCCCTCTATCTTGTAACATTTTTCATCCCCAAGCTTGACATGCTCTTCAAAATATTTTGTCTCTAAATCTGAGAGGATCTCCTTGTACCTTGTCATGTGTTTTGATGCACCACTGTCTACTAACCAAGTTTTCAGCCCCGTGGAAACTGAACTAGATAAAGCAGAAACCAAATAATATTCTTTCCTATTTTCTTTCTCATTAGAAGGAGTTTTCTAATTTCTTTTGGACTCATCATCCTCAGCATTTGAGGCATGATGTTTCACTTTCCTAGGAAATTTCTTTCTAAACCAGCAATCTTTAGCAAAATGACCCAACTTATTACAACTAAAGCATTTAGTCTTAGATGTATCAATATTCTTGCCTTTGAATGTACCTTTGGTGTTTGTCTTCCACTAAGATCTTTTCTGGAAAGTGCCTTTCTTCTTTCCCTTGAATCTTGATGCTAAAGTTGAGTGCTCTTCTTTCATTGGCTCGCTCCTAGTAGTTGTGTGACTCTCCTTCTGGAGGAAATCATGCCATAACCTCTAAAATGTGAGTTGAATCTCTCTCCCACTTACACTGGATAAGAAGGTATCCCATGAAGAAGGAAGACCGTCAAAAATGGCCTTCACTAAATCATCATCGTCCATTGTCACCCCTATGACCAAAAGATAATCTTTGATCTGAGCTATCCTGGAACAGAAAGATGCCATTGATTCACATTTCTCCATCTTCAAATACTTAAGCTTGTGCTTAAGTGTCCTCTTCTGACTTGGAGCATGTTTCTCATACATATTCTCCAAGGTATCCATACAATCCTTGGCAATCATCAACGATGTCATTGTAGGCATTATAATGTCTTTGACTGAGTCAAAGATGATTCACTTGGCCTTTGCCTAACTCTTCCTGAAGGTCGTTCTTCCTGCATTATTCGTTGGTTCCTCCACCACCATGGTCAAATACTTCTCAGGATCATGCTCTTGCCAGATATTTTTTATACGGAGCTTCCACACATTAAAGTTGGTAGCTCCTTCGAGCTTATCTTTGGCCCTGAATGACATGGAGGATGCCATGGTCCTCACACTGGAAACTTAATCAAGCTCGCTTGGATCTATGTGTACCTGTTGCTGCACTTCAACACGTTTAACACACCCTATGCTCTGATACCATGTTAAATTATGAGCTTGATTTCTTATGCAGATTAATTCTTTTATTTTCTTAAATACTTTTACTCCAGCTTAATACACTTCAACAATTTCAAATCCTAATTGAATAGAAATAATTATGTAGATAAGTAAGCATGCATATCAACAACACATATACCCTGGGGAAACCCTGTATAGGGAGAAAAACCCCAACAAACAATATTCCTTTATTGCATTAATAATGTAAGATCTCTTACAAATATCCACCATGAATGTACTTCTCTCAAAGAGCTTGCCAAGATGACTCTGACCTGACAAAGGCTTACAAGACCTTGCTGACATACACCTTTGATATGTTGCCTCTTTATCAATGATGTGCTCCTCTATTACTTCACCCTCAACTTGCATATGAAAACTTTGTTTCAAAATTGTGTTGAAAAAACTATATTGCAAAACTGTGTTGAGGAGAGGGTTCGACCTCTTCTTATATAGGCTGAAGAGGGGAAGTGGAGAAGCTCGAAATAGTAACCTGATTGCATGCATTAGTCATAACTCGGCTTCATACTTTAGTTTGAACTTAGAACTAGACTTGAGATTAGTTACAATTTAGCATTACACTTTAGTTCGAACTTAGAACTAGACTTGAGACTGACATGCTTTAGTTCGAACTTAGAACTAGACTTAAGACTTTAGTTGCAACTCAACATTACACTTTAGTTCTAAAATCAAGACTTTAGTTGCAACTCAAAATTACTAAAATAGAACTAGACTCAAGACTTTAGTTGCAACTCAACATTACACTTTAGTTGAACTAGACTCAAGACTTTAGTTACAACTCAACATTACACTTTAGTTCTAACATAGAACTAGACTCAAGACTTTAGTTACAACTCTTGACAAGGCAATTCGAAATTCTCTTCATGGTGGATAATGTTTACACATGCCAATGCACTAGATCAATACAATTACATCATTTGCAATATTAGGAATATTGTTTGTTTCTAGCTCATAGGAATTTTACATTCAACCTAAACTTTGCTAGATACCTTGACTTTTGCTCATGGCTCACAAGGTTTGACTAGGCTCACAGAGGTTGTATGTTCCCCCTGACTTTTGCACTATTTTGTCTATGCTCACAGAGGTTGTACGTTCCCCTTGACTTTTTCACTAGACTTTCTATGCTCACAAAGGTTGTACGTTCCCCCTGAATTTTTCATTAGACTCACATAGCATCTCATTCGTCCTGACTTTTGGTTTGACTCACAGAGGTTGTTCGTTCCCCCTGGCTTTTGTCAATACCTCACAAGACTGGTTGATTCTCCAAATCTCCCTAGCTAGCCTCGAGGTGGCCCATATGGCCTCTAATTGGAGAATGACTATCGATGCTGCCAAATTTAACAACATCTTCATTGTATTTTGCTTCCATTAATGTAATCACACATGTTGAAATGATGACCTATTATAACATCATTTTTGTACAACATAGTGTTTTTTTTATCCTTGTGAGTATGTAATCAGTAAGGTCCATTTTGTAACCTTTTGGAGGACCAAAAGGTCTTTAGTGGGGAGGTGTGATCCAGAATGGATCCCGGAGCCAAGATGGGGCTTAGAAAAGGCCTAAAAATCAAAGTGCTCAAAATCTCTTCAAAATGGACGTGTACATAGGTCTCAACATTATGAACCCAACACAACTTGAATGGGCTCAAACGAACGGCGTATGACCAAGATATCGCGATTGGTTTATTTTTCCAGACAGGCAAAAAAATGTTGACTGTATAGTTTGTACAGTGTTGATGTGGAAGCTGACTGTACAGTCTGTACAGTGCTGACGTGGAAGTTGACTGTATAGGTTGTATGGTCGTATAGAGACATGGTAGTGTGTTGGAAATATGATGTGGACAGGTGCTGACGTGGGCAGGTGGATGAGCCAGAGTGTGACACGTGGCACCACTGCAAGGGTGACATGTGGCACGGGCTAACATGGCAAGGTCATACAGTTGTACGAGACGTGGCAGGTACAGTGGCATGTGACTGGACAAACATGTGGACAAATCATCGTTGGACACATGGAATACAGGTGGGCGAATGAAATGGTGCCACGTGGCCCAGTCCTGGGCTTCCATGTGGCACCCCTTTATTGGTTCATTGGGTGTTTGGTTAAAATATTATTGAGGGTTTGTAGGGGTTGAACCCGTGACCTCCTCGGGCGGCCAACACCTCATGTTCACCAGGCCTTAGCTCTTGGGCACATGGAAGCACCCAATATGACCAAGAGCCTGGAGATAAGGGGTTGTGCCCTGATATTTCTCAATTGTGTATTATTTAACTTTATATTATGATTTTTATGGATTTCTTCAACAGTTTTTGGAGATTTAATCCATTTTTGGAGGATCTTGGGCCCTTTTTGAGTCTAGATCTTGGGGAGAAGTTGGGAGGTTGTTGCCAACTTCAAACCTATATAAACCAGAGGCTCTTGAAGCCATGGAGGAGGTACATAGCAACGAAATTTTGCGGAATTGTTGAGCCAAATCCATTGTTATCCAGGGAAGCTATTGAGGAGCGCACCTTTGTGGGCCATTTTTAGGAGCTTCGTACATCCATTTTCAGTGTCGTCGATTTTGATGGGTTCTTGAGATCTGGTAGAACAAGACCAACTCATTTTTGTAATCCATTGGCACTTTTCATTATGTACTTGAAAATATTTGAAGAGAAATAAGAAATCCCACTATGACAAAGGCTAGGAGACGTAGGCGAGATTGTCGAACTCCATTATCATTTTGGTGTTTATGGTTTGTTGTTCTTCATGCTCATTTCCAGATATGTAGATTGCTTAATGGATTTTATGTTTCATCTATAATTCTTCATCTTTCATCAATTTCCTAAATGGTAAAATAACGCATGCTTTAATAACTCAACCATTGTCATTTTAAAGATCTTTTCGGATCAAACAGGTTGTGGGGAGAGAATCTTACTCATTTACAGATGGATTTTTGGGGTATCACCAAGTAAGGATTGCAGAAGAAGACAAAAGGAAGACCACATTCATAACAGAATGGGGGTCATTTGCATATAATGTGATTCCTTTCGGCCTAAAGAACGCCCCTGCAATTTTTTCCCGGATTGTAATAGCAGCTTTCCAAGAATTTATCCACAATTTTATAGAAGTTTATATGGATTATTGGACGGTATACAGTCTACTCAAGGAACATGTAGCGCTACTACATCTGATGTTTGATAGATGTAGACAATTTCAGATATCGTTGAACCTCGGGAAGTGTATCTTCTATGTGCCACATGGAAAAAATTTAGGCCACATAATCTGTCGAGAAGGGGTACTGTTAGACCCAACCAAAGTTGTGGTCATTGTGAACATGCCGCCACCTACGAGTGTTAAGCAGTTGCGCTCCATGATAGGGAACACAGGGTACTATCACAGGTTTATCATAAGATATGCAAACATTACTACACCTCTGGAGAATCTACTAAAGAAGCCAGAAGTGTTCCAGTGGACCCCAAAGTGTGATAAAGCATTCAACATCCTGAAGAAAAATCTCAACACATCACCTATTCTGATATTTCCAAACTGGGAAAACAAATTTCATGTGCACATAGATGCATCAGGTATTTGCTTGGGAGCCATCTTAGCACAACCAAGAGATGGAGCCATGAATCATCCTATCTATTTTGCTAGCAGGAAGTTGTCGCAAGTTGAGTGCAACTATACAACCACAGAAAGGGAAGGTTTAGCTATGATTTACACTCTACAGAAGTTTAGACATTATTTGTTGGGATCTCATTTTAAGTTCTTTACTGGTCATTCTGCATTAAAATATCTAATTAACAAGCCTGTTCTGGAAGGAATGATTTGTCGATGGTTGTTACTATTTCAAGAATTTTCATTTGAGGTGATCATCAAACCTAGAAGATGCAACGTGGGGCATGATCACATGTCTATATTAGATTCAGGAGAAAGTGGTGGAGCAATTGATGATCATCTCCCAGATGCAGACCTGTTCCTGGTTGAGGCCATAGTAGAATACCTGGAAGACATAGCATTATTCTTAAGTACAGGGGCCTACCCATAAACATACTCTGCAACTCAGAAACATCATATGGTGGTTAAAGCAGCGGACTATCAATTGATTGTGGGAAAAATTGTATAAGTTGGGACTAGATAGTATCCTCAGGAGATCTGTCTTAGATCATGAAAGACAAGGCATCATGTGGGAGGTCATGTTGGAGGAAAGGCCACTGCGTAGAAAGTCCTCCAAGTTGGACTATGGTGGGACACACTCTTCAAGAATGCAAAGGCATATGCTAGATCTTGCGATGTTTATCAAAGAGTGGGTAATCCATCACGACAAGATGAATTGCCTCTTTAGCCAGTTTGATATCTACAAGCATTTGAGAAATGGGTGGTTGACTTCATTGGGCCAATCAATCCCACAGTTAAGCATTTAAAGGCTAGGTATATTATTACTGCAACTGATTACCTTACACGTTGGGATGAGGCGGCAATTGTCCAGGATTGTTCGACTGATACTGCTACTAGGTTCATTTTTTAAAATATTATCACTCGGTTTGGATGTCCTAGTAATCTGACCAGTGATCAGGGAGGTCATTTTATCATTAGTACAATAGAAAATATTGCAACAGATTTCTTGATCCAACATCATAAAATTATTCCCTACCATCTACAAGCCAATGTAACAGTAGATGCATTTAACAAGATCTTGGAGAGGGGATTAACGAAGGTTTGTTGCGAAAATAGAGAGGATTGGGATGACAGAGTCCCAATAGTTTTATGGACTTACAGGACAACCACAAAGAAACTCCACAAGTACACTCCATTTAAGATAGTTTATGGGAAAGAGGTTGTGGAACCTGGATAATTCATTACTATGAGTTTATATATTGCACAGATTACACAGATATCGGAGGATGAATCAGTTGCACAGAGGCTCATGGAGTTGCAAGAACTTGAAGAGACTAGGTTTTTAGCAGACTTCCATTAGTCAGTTGAGAAAGCAAGTCATAAATCTTGTCATGACAGACACATTAAGACCAAAGTATTTGTGCAAGGAGACTGGGTCTTACTCTATGACAGTTGATACCAGAAACATCCAAGCAAGTTGTGCATGCATTGGTTGGGACCATTTATAGTTGCAAAAATCTGACCTTCTAGAGCAGTCAAACTTGGACAACTAGATGGTATGTTGCAGCCAGGATGGGTGAACGACGCTCGCCTGAAACCCTATATGTCTCAGAATTGAGCTAAAGGACTCTTGCTCCAATTCGAAGGAGCATGTATAGTAGTTAGATTTGAGTTCTTTTTTTTGCAATTTATGTGAATTCAGTTAATAAAGTCGAAGAGTGCATTGTTGCACCGCAACATGTAATTCATTTTTTCTGTCTAAGTGTTGTTTAATGCAGAAATGATTACTCAGCAGCATAGGATCAGAAGAGCCATGAAGCTATTAATGACAGTCATTAAAAATTATGGGGTCCCCTTTGTGGTCGGAGGGAGAGTGAATCCAAACGCAATCCTAGTCCATGTGCCACACGAACCCAGTCCAGTCATAGCCTTTATTATAGCTACAGTAACTCGTCTGAATTATGTTAAACCATAAAGTCATGATACACGAAGATGCCATTAGTATTTGTGCCAGGTTTCTCATCCGTTAAACAGTAAGGTATAGAATCAGCCACGTCCCTGACCAACTTGCCCAGTAAATGTCGAGATCACCCAATAGATTTACCCCGTTAACCAGTCTCGTCGGACAACTCAAATCCAAGTTGCGTCTATAGGTTAATGATGAATAGTGGTTATTGCAGAACTTGTTAGCTAAGCTCGGGTATAAGGTTCTGTGAACTCGGTGTAGGACGCATTGTTTCCTAGAGAGAACTTAGAGATTTGTGAATTTTGAAGCCTGAGCAAGCCTATGCAATCCTTCAACCCTCAGTCATGATCTCCAATCCTTATTTCGCTTGTGGAATTTTCTGATAGTTCAGACTCACCATGCCAAGAGATACAAGGAACAGAAGTGTTGTTTCGAAGGATGTAGTACTAGACGAGCCCTATGACCCCTAAATTAAGATCGTGGGTGATATCAAAGGGAAGGTCAAGCAGGCCAAGCTCCTCGACCTTGACCTGACAGACCAGGTTTTGTTCTCTCAGATGAACATTGATGTCTTCTAGAGTGTCTCTCCAGATGAGTTGGGAGGCATGCAGTTTATGCCAAAGCCCGAGTTCATCAATCTGTTCAACTCTACCATTATGAACCTCAGGGATTTACCAGTTTTCGGCACCACTGAGGAAGTTGCGAGGTGTACCAAGTTTCTCATGAGAAGAGTACACAATAGAAACCTGTGGTTGGATAGGAGATATCCAATTCACGTAGAAGACATCCACCATCTTACGAGACTATCCATCGAAGGCGAGGATGTGTCCAAAGGTTTCCAGGGTCCCAGCAAGCATGGAAAGAAGAAGGGGAGTGGCAGTCTATATGAGTGGTTTCCTACACATAGGGGGGGGTGCACAGCCAAGATCGACCACATACTACACGAGACGGTCAGAACCGGTTGCTATATAATTCCTAGCAAGGTCATGAAGTCTTACTACAAAGGAGAGTGTACATTGGATGCTCTATCAGTGGAATATTTTTTTGCTAATGGCTTTGTCTTCAACTGGTGCAGCTATTTACTAGAGGAACTCGTGGTGGCCTATGAGGAATCATAGGAAAAGGGTGGTACTTTCACCTATGGCTACTTGTTTCTTTCGTTCACAATGTTGAAGTGGATGCCACCTGTAGGAAGACCATTGTCGCCAATAGATAAGGGGCAATTAGAAAATATGTTTGAGCCTTGGAATTCAAGGTCGGACTCAGAGAACACCGCCTTCAACAATAGGGCATTCTCCAAATGGTATAACAGGTTGCTCGACGCAACACAGAGGTTGTGCATTCTGTAGGAATTGCTCAACTGCAACTCATGTAACATTGCATTCAGCATGAACCGCCACCATACATTCGTGTGTCCAATTTATGCCAACGAAAAGTACTTCCACTCACGCATGTTGCCATTCTACTTAGATGAGGAGGCCTTCAATAAGGAGGTTATGTCATGGCCTGGAGTCAAACGCAACCCGAGCAATTCAAGGATGTGTTACCTTCTTCTTGTGGAGCTGCATAAGAATAGGGGTCAAGAAGTAGCAGTAGGACTGACCTCAAGCCCGAAGGTACAGAAGAAAGAAGCCCTGGTACAGACGGACTCTGATGAAGAGGAAGAGACACAGCCACTGGAGTGAAAAAAGAGAACACTACCTATGTTCCTGAAACTTCCTAAGAAAACTATGTTTACAAGTAAGTATCTCAATGAAATCCTTAGTGTTTCATTCATCACGGAGCTAATGGCTAAGAAACTCAAGACTAGGATCTCCCCGAGCAAGGTTCTGAACCCCCAGCCCATTTCATCCACTATTCCTCACACTCGCTCAGTGGCTCGGGCAGCCCACATTATAGACATCTAGGATGACCCTAATCTTGACACCACTCCATCCACCACCATCATTACTAAGAAACCTCCATCACCACCACAACCCTAGTCGCCACCTCAAGAAACCGCCATTCCATCCCAAACCATCGACCCAGAACCCATTCAGTTGGATACCCCAAAGATACCCGAGAAAAGAACAAAACTCCCTGATCCAAACCCATAGATACCCAAGCAAAGACCAGAACTCCTTGGTCCAAACCCAGAGATACCTGAGTAGAGATCATAACCCCCTAGTCCAAACCCAGAAGACCCGAGTAATGGCTACAACTCACTTGGCCAAACCTTGAAGCCCGGGACTAGCAAATCATACCCTTTATGCCCATTCAGGACACTCTATCTTCGACGGAGATGCAAGCAGGACCAAAGCTGCAACTCCTAAGTCCTTAGTGCACTTCCTCAATGACCAAGGTTGAGGGTGCTATTGGAAGCGCAACCCCAGAAGTTGAGGTACAAAAATACGCAGAGGTACCTGAGGCTCAGAAGGAACTTGAGATAGCCTCAAGACAAAGTGAAACATCATCCCAGGAACAAATGGAGCTAGTCCTCCAAAACCCTCAGCAATGCGCAGAGTTGTTGTAACTTTGTCTGTCCAGAACAGAAGTTCTAATGCTCCTGCCATCAGCATTGAGGTAGAGGCTGGCACCAGGACCATCTACAGGAGAGAAGGAGGTGGAGACTCCTTCATATAATTCAACGGCCAGTGGACTTCCACTGTAGGTCCGAGCACCTAGGGACGCCACCCCTTCTTTCAATGACCTTGCACAGTGGCTAGCAACGCAGCTAGTCAGAATGATCAAGGCCTCAGCTGATCAACTAGAGTAGAGGCTCCATAAGGCCGAAAGGACTGCACAGTTCGCAAGGGAGGAAGCACTCCTTGCTCAAGCATGCATAACACCGAAATAATTCGCCAAGATCTAGGTGGAGTAGAAACTAGAAAGAGTCCAGGAGAGGATTGTTGAAGCCTGGCTGAAAATAAGGAAGGTCGCACCCCAACTGTCAACATCCAGTGTTGCAAGAGAGCCTGAGCATCAAATTGAGCTACTCTAGGGAGCATGGTCACAATTGGTCATTCGTGCAGAGCATCTAGAAGTACAATTGCAGGAAATCCAGTAGGAAGCAGAACAACAGCCTCGGAAGTTGTAGGAGAAGATGGAGAAAGTAGTGTTGGAAGGAAACAATGCTCAAGCAGCACTACACAAGCGCATAGCTGAGTGCACAAAGATATTTCGAGAAGTCAGGGTTGGATGGGAATTATGGCAAGGTGCAACCAAACTCTAGAGGAGGTGCACGCAAGAATCTAGTTGCTCAACGAAGAAGTTGTGGTCACCATGGACCCGCTGGAGAAACAAGCGAAATTCGATCAAATTGAGAAAGAGGATAATGAGTTGAACACTCTGTTTGAATCGCAATCCATAGCCAAGAAGGAGTTGCACAAATTTTGACCTATCATTCAGACAGTGTATATGAAAATGCATCAGGTAGATGTTACAATTAACTCTAAATGGAACTCTTTGGTCACATCCAAACCCAAAGGATGTATCACAGATGTGACTCAGCAGTTTGTCGTTAAAGCCTCACTCCTTGCCAGAAAGTGGAAGGATAAAATTGGGAGTTTCCATGAAGTTAGGAAGCAGGCCTTAGATTTGTTCCCAGATTTGGGCCCTTCGTTTGAAGAGGCAAAAAAATAAAAAGTAGAAAATGAAAGCAAAGCGAAGAAGGAGGACAAGGGAAAGCAACAGTTACTCCTAGAAGTCGCGAAAGAGCCAAGTACTTGACTAGAGGGAGAGTCAAGGCTTGTGGTCGGAGCTTGTTGGGACCTTCGTTTTTGGTTAAGAAGTTACGCAAGAAGGACTACAGTCCTAGTTTGATCAAACACAAGTTTTACAAGCTACAGAAGAAGCTGGACAGTGGAGCAAGTAAAGAAATATAAATCGGTTGCGAAAAGGGGCAACGCAATGCCATCAAGGCAAAGGTAGTTACAATAGAATAAGAAAGCATGCGAGCCCAAAGACAAAATATCCCACTCAGCCTATATATGAGAGGAATATTATTGTAAAAGGGTTGTTATTCGGATGTTGTTGTTGGGTTTTTGTTGTTGTTGGTTAGCTGATATGGTTGGGTTGGTTGGTCGGGTTTAGTTGAGAAAAGGTTCTGTAATTGTAATTTGTATACAGTTTGGGGAAAAAGGGTAGATAGAGCTCTGTGACATAAGTCCCAAGCTGGAAGGTTGTAACAGAGTATTGATTTGTATCTCTGAGATTGTATCCAAGAAGCTCTGATGATAATAGATGAAGAAGGACCTAAAATTTTGAAATATAATGTGTCATTGTGTGTTTATGCTTATGAATTGTCTATTTACAGTACTTCTTTATGCTTGATAAGATCAATATGATATCTATGTTTACACATGATTTTTGCAACCTGAGTATCTTTAGTTCCAGTATGAATGAGTTCATATTTGTTCTATATTTAGTCTATCTTGTGCAAGATCATGATGAATCTTGAAGGTTCTGGAAACCCACCTAAGTATTCCCCTTGCCCTTCCCTATATTTGTCTTGGTTACGCTTCGGGTGAGACTTCTTCTCTTCTGAGGAGATGAAATTGGTAACCTGAGAAGGACCCTGGCTTGATCAAGTTGCGCCAACAATACACTATCAATTCCATGTTGTTGATGGAATAGATTTGATACTCTTCATGTCCGAACAAGGAATTCATCTTTTCAGAGATTGCAATGAATATCTTTTGATTCTTGATGAGGCCAATAAAAACAACCTTAGTCTTCATTGCATGGGATCCTTTTCCCTTGACATCAATTGATTTCAATTTCAACACTCCACTCAGGAATAGATATCCAACCTTTGAGTAGATTTCAAGCATTCATCATTCGCATAGACCAACTGGAATGACCATGGCCATAGTTGAACCCTCGAGAATGACAGATATTCTAGTCCACATTGCACTTGAACTCAAAACTCGAAAGGTCATCTTGAAAAAATGAGACCACAGCATGACCAGGCTATGGCTCCTATCATCCACAGGGCGAGGAAGGGATTACAAGGTTTATGGAGGGCCTGAGTAAAGGGATTGATTCTAGTCTTGAAAAACTGAGACCACGGCATCACTAAGCTATGGATCCTCTCATCCACAGGGTGAGGAGGGGTTTACAAGGTTTATGGAGGTCTTGAGCAAAGGGAGTGAGTATGTATTAGCGCATCCATGAACTGGTTGCTATGGGCCATCTAAACTTGGATGGATTCTCTTCAACTCAATGGTGCAGTTAGTACTTCAAGGCACCAACGTGCTGACAATGGAGAATCATATCCAGGAAACCTATGCCATTTTTTTACCAGTGTGCTGACAATGGAGAATCATATCCAGGTAACCTAAGCCATTTTTTTTATATAGTTTTGTACAAAAGAAAGACTTCCTGTAGAGTTATAGTTACAACTAGTGAGGGATTTCGATAGACCACATGAGAAGCCATTTTTTTTTTACAATTTTATATAGGAGAAAGACTTCATGCAGAGTTGTAGTTATATCTAGTGAAGGCTTTCGACATACCACACAAGAACTATAAGGTAAGAACTTGTAATGTAATGTATTGTACTCTAATATTTCCATCACATTTTGAAGAAAGAGTTAAGGTATGGAAAACTAGATATTTACTTGTTTCACATTAAGGTTATGAATGTCCAAATGATTTCGTAGAGATTCAAATATTGCTTTCTCCCAATCTAGCTTCAAATGTCTCTTTCTCCCAATCGAGGTTCAAATTGTAATTGATGTAATATGTTATTCCTCTCGTGACCCTAATTCCCATGGAAGACTATGTGGACTTCAATAATGTTGAGGATAAATTAGAAAGGTTGAGTCTCTCCATAGTAGTATAGTACTCCAAATGGGGGTTTGAGAGGCTAAGAGTAGTACAATACTCGAAATTAGGCACTCGATTACAGCACCCTCCCATGATGCCTCCTCTGTTGTAGAGATGTGTTTTTCTTCTGCAACAAATGAAATAGGTGGTAGCCTATTTTATGTAGAGTGTGCATGAAGATAGCCATGTTGTAGTGAACTCGACTGCAACAATTCCTTCTCGATTGCAACAATTAGAATACGTGGCTATTTTTTAATTTTGAATTTTTAAATAATTTTTAATTTCTAACAAATAGTGATAAAAATTTCAACATACCAGGGTTAATTAAGTCGCATCAAAACCCCTGACCCAATCAGAAAATTCAAATTACCAAATTTAAAAATCGTATATGTTTTCCAAAATAATAAAAATAATAAACTTGTTTTTCGTAACACTGCTAAATCTTCTAATAAACTCCAAAATACACCTAATAATAAATCAAAATGCATTGGTTAATAGGAGGTCAATGATGGTTTACCGCCAAGCAAATGCTATAGTCCCTGGCCGAAGGCAGGGATCATTGATCGCCAAGCGAACACTATAGTCCCTAGCCGGAGGCATGGACTAATAAATTGGGAAAAAATAAAATTGATGTTCAAAATAAATATGTGAACATGTTGTTTATAGAACTAATATAAGTCTCAAGAAGAATAATCCACAACACACAGAATAAAATGCTCACCTAAAATCCACATATTTTCCCACCTTATTGCAATGAGAGAAATTCCCAAGTCTCAAACAGACATTGAGCTCCCACATTCCCTCCAAATCAATTTAGGGTTATTGTGTGTTCCATTTAATGAGCTCTCATACTACATAGTAATTCGCAAGTCTCACATGATCATTGATCTCCCAAATTCCCACCAAATCAATTTAGGCTTATTGTGCATCGGGGAAAATTTTAAGAAACCCCCTAAATTTATATGTATAATAAATGGGTGAATCCCCATGATACATAGGAAAATTTTAAGGTTATTTTATCAATAATATAAATGTATATAGAATTTTTTGGCGAATATTTTATAGAATTATATAATGTTGTAAAATATTGGCAAATATTTCACTAAATTATAAAATATTGTAAAAAATTGGTGAATCTTTCACTAAATTATAAAACCTTGTAAATCCTTGGAAAATCTTTTACGAAATCATAATACATTGTGAAGTCTTGGTGAATTTTTTGATAAAGTATATGTTGGTTTTCTTCATATAAGATATAAGAGATATTCGATATATTATTACAATGATGAGTGTTCCATATATAGGGAACATAAGGTGACCATCCATAAAAGGATGCGTCCCTTGAATAATCAATAACTATTTGTTATTATTATTTACTTATTATATACTATAGTTAATAATCAATTAGTAATTATAGTATTTATTATTATCTTTAGAGAATGTCTTCCTAATGTTGTCCAAACATCAACACTCCCTCTCAACGAGGGAGACATTCTGCAACATGCCACTCTTGTCTTTGAAGTATACAAACTTCACCCTAGACTCATGACACTTGTCTGTCAGTCTTGGGAGACATCTCTCTCCCACCTGAACCAAGGAGAAACTCCTTCTGCGGCTCTCCCTCTAAGACAATTAACTCTCTCTAAGATTAGGCTCACTTGGGTATGCATGTAATAGCATATAGCATCTTGAGTCTTTATCATTCCTTGTCAAATCACAATGACTAGGACAAAGACCACACCACGATCTTTCACCATAGACACACACCTATGAGTGAATGTCGGCTTGATGCTAACTAACATGTGGAAAGCACTTCAAGCACCTCGGGTCCATATTATTCCTTGTCATGATCAAGGAAGGACTACGTCTGGGCCCATTTACCACAAATGCACCTTTGTGATAAATGTATCATATCTCCCTTGGTCTGCAGCCCAATATAGGAGAAGTTATGCTCGATGTTGAAAAATCAACACTCCCTCTTAGCTAGGGAGGTATCTTCCCATAGTATTACACAACTACTGTCCAGAGACACGCAGTCTTCGCCAGTGGTACAAAACCACCATAGTAGTAAAAGATTTGTCACACATGGCACTCCCATGTGGACTTCTAGAGGCTACTCCCTCTAGGACATTGGGCTATAAGCCAAAATGCACTTATCCCATCTCAAATAAGAGTCCTCACATATCAACTAAACTCAATTCACAGAGGAGTACGATCTAGAGAAATTTTGTCACACATGGCACTCTTACCATAACCACATAATTGATTGGAATGTGATCCAGGTGGAGCCCGAAGGGGATTTCCGGGTGGAACTAGTACGTATCCTGGGTCGAAAAGTCAAAGTGCTCAGGAATAAATACATAGGGATGGTAAAGGTTCAATGGGCCTGCTACGGTCCTGAAGATGCTACATGGGAGCACAAAGAAAACATGTAGAAAGAATACCCATAAGTTTTTGGCAATTTTGAAGAAAAAAAAATGCAAGACTCCATTTTGAGCAACCAAAGTTCCTGAACCACATCTTAGAGTCTTAGAAAACCTATGTTGGGTTAGACCTTATAAAAGAATGGCACATTCCTTAGGTTATCCTTGATAAATGAATGGTACATTCATTGGTTTATCCCTGGTAAACAAATGGTGCATTCCTTGGGTCAACGGGTTGAGAGGAATAAGAGACTTTGGTTGGAACTGTTGTTGGAGTTGTGAAATTGTAGAATTTTATTTCTTAAAGTATGGTGATGTAAATTTGTGTATAGGTATGTATGTATGTATGTATGTATGTCGACATTATATAATATGTATGTGTATCGATATAGTGTGCATCGAATACGTCGCACAATTGTAGGGGAAGGGGAATATAACATCCCCACTATAATCCCCAGTTTAATTAATGCTTAATGTAGATATAATATGTGGCTACGACCAAAGCAATGTATATGCAAAATGTATCTCTAAGTTTTAATAATAAAATGTGATGTCAGTTACTAAGGGGACATGGACAGAGATGGGGGATAAATTAATCCACAAGAGAGGGGAGGGTCTAAGAGAATGGCCAAGAGGGGTCAAAGGGGGAATTACCCATGTCTATTAATTCCACCCACATTCCTGAATTTTATTATGACTATGTATTAAACTATATTTATTGATTGAGTGTTCCCAAAGACAATAATTAAATACATGTAAGAGGGTGGGTATGAGAAGTCACATCCCATAGTTATTGGGCACATGAGAGTTGAGTGCAATTAGCTTGGGGAAGTGTGAGAGTCAAGAAAACAATCCAAAGGGAGAAATTTGTATGGGAAGCTACAACAGGTTTAGACAGTCAATGCTTTTGCACGAGCAACAAGTAGAGAGCAAAAAAGAGAGCTTGGAACTGGAGCATCCATGGAGGGAGAATTCTAGAGCATGCTGGAGAATTTTTTAAGCGTTTTTGGAGTTGAAGACTGAAGAGACAGGTTGCCAGGCCTAAAGAGTGAACTCATGTGTGAGTTTCATTGTAATAACAAGTGTTTGTTGCTTTTGTTGGTAGTTTTCCTAGCATTGAGTTCCCAACAGAGAGATTGTTGGTTACATATGTCAGAGAGACCCTGATAATTGAATGGGACGCTCGAGGGATTGATATTAGTGAAGGGGTACATTCCTTAGGTTGGACAGGTTGAGAGGAAGAGAATTGGTGGAAAATTGAGATAGTTGTAAGAGAATGTCAATTGGTTGTGAGTTTTATGAGTTGTGAGTGGACATTGAGAGACCACCCTCTTTTATGGATTACTAGCCTCAATTTGGGGGTGACTTGTTGTTGAGATTTGGAACAACAAGTCTATGGTTGGGTGGAACATCCATCCCAAGCAGTTGGTTGCACAATTGTTTATAAAAGATAAGTGTTTTATCTTGCTTTTGTTTGTATTATGAGTTTATTTGTTGTGCATGCTTTGTATTTGGGAATGATTTATATGTTGTTGTAATGGAATTGTTAGTTTCATTTCGTGTTTATATCGGAATGTTGTAGATGCATTAATTTAATGGTAGCAAACAGTAGCTAAATATACTTGTAATTTGTAGTTGGAAGCTACATGAAATTACTTAGCTAGCAAAATTTTATTTTTGTGAGCATTATGCACATAATGGACCTCAGCTGGGATGGGGACTTCAAAAACTCAAAATACTTTTCCAACTGATCAACGATGATTGGAGAACCACAATTGATGTATTTGGTTAGGAAACCTCACGAAGCCAACCATTTTATACTGCCAACCAAATGGAACGAGTTGTGTAGCTTGACCAAAACTGAAATTAAACCCAGAAAAAGTTTCAATCAAAACCATAACGGTCAAAGGAATGGGTTGGAAACATAACTCTAAAGGCACCATATATTTGTATATGAAAGACCCATGTTCGAGTCTATGGTTGGGTTTTAGGTTTGCAACTCACGCTTTCGAAACTATCAAAATTAAACTTAGTTTGATCAGCGAATTAGGGTTGACAGTGGAGTCCAATATTTCAATCCCAATTGAAAAGAGAAGTTGTTCCATATGCATGAGAAACATTTATTAACAATCATACTTTAGAATGCATAATATTGTACATGGTTCCAATGATCCAAGTTGGAACTTTGAAACTTATTACCATATTAGGGTTCAGACCCATCACCTCTTTTAAATCAATAAATATAGGAGCGAGGCAAAACATTGAACTATATGCAAGAAATATTTTATAAACCCACATCAATCACCATATCTAGGTCTCAAATTCTCTATTACTCAAGAGTGTGCAAGAAATTCAAACTAAGTGGGTTTGATTATGGGTGTTGGCCCTTAGTTCTGGAAGTAAGCGAAGATTAAGGGACAAAAGGCGAAATGTGAACTGCATGGAAGACACAGTGATTGATACTGGGTCGAAGTGAGCAAAAGAGTAGAAAAGATAGAGCGAAGTAAGAGAAAGCAAGTCGTTGGACAACGAGATCAAGGATGACATATCAGCAAGGAATACGGGTCATGGACAACTCAGCAAGCGGAAAAAATTCATCGGTAGATGCTTTGGAGAACCTCGCGGGAAGGAAGGAAAGACAGGCTGGCGAAGCCCGAAAAACATGGGTCAAGTTGACCTAGGGTTTTAGAAACCTAGGGTTTTGATATCTAGAGTTTTGACACCTAGGCTTCGGCCTAAGGCTGTCAGTGAGCTATTGTAATGTATAAATAAAGGTCAAGAGGACCTGATATGGGTTCGATTATGTAATAATGAGTGATTGTTGTTATCGTTGGGAGAGAAGTATTGTGTGGTGAGAGAAGTTTGTGTTGTAAGATCTTTAGCTGGGTGCGAAGTTCAACCGTGCAGCTGGGTGCGCAGGGAAGGGAGATAGAGAAAAGAGAGAAGGAGAGAGATCTGCAAGCTAAGAGCGCAGATAGAACTGTAAGCTTTCACCTAATATATTATAAAGCACAGTTCTATGGACGTAGCCCTAGGGAGAGGGTGAACCACGTATATCCTGTTGTTGTGTGTGATTGATTTTGTGTTATTTACTCTGTTACTCTAGTGATGCATTAGTATGTTAGATCTGATATATAACTGTGTGAAGTAGGTTTGTGTTTGAAAAGAATCATTTGATCTATGTGCATGGTTGCCTTGATTCCACTTGCATTTCCTCTGGTTGTAGACACTTGTGTCCTGCAACCCCCTATTGCTACTTCGGGTGAGACTTCATGGTGCGCTCTTAGAGCTGAACCCTGGGTCTTCCCTTGTGCCAACAAATGGTTCTGTTGCTGGGACAGGGATATTCTTGAGGGAATGTCAAGGTGGTTTTCATCGAAGACAGAGATTCAGAAGTGGACAGAAGAACAAGAAAAGGACTTTGCAGAAGCTTAGAATAAGAACCCTAATATTAGCGCAGAAGACTAGTTGGGAAGGTATATCTTTACTGATATACACGAGATTTTATTTGGAGGAATTCATAAGGAGCTATATGAGTGGCTGGCCAGGTTAGCAAACACCCAGTTTGAGATCAGATCTAGATCGCATGTGGTTCGGACATTGGTGTTGATCAAGAAGGTCAAAAGAGTTGATAAGGACATGTCAAGAGCAGTACATCACTGGTTCAATAGTACCATTGGAGGGTATATCTCGGGGTTTTCTATTGATAGGGTAGAATCATATAGCCAAGCAGAGAGAAAGGACCTAGAGGAAAATTTTCACACTTCTTGAAGTTGAAGATCAAGATGCTATTGCATGAGAAGAACATCTTGAAGATACAGTAGTGGTTCAGACTGAAAAATCTAATGTTCAAGAATTCAGACAGCGACAGCGACATAGAGATCAGACACAAGCGCAGTGGGAGGACCTTCAGAGAATTTCCTCTGGTGAACTTGTTCGAGCAGAGTCACGAACCAACACAAGAAGAAGGGTTATATAGTGGAGAAGAAGAAGAGTTATTGAACGAGGAACATTCAGAGTCCGCTAGGTGTTTCAGGATTAATCCATAAGTGCGGACACAAACCGATCTCCCTAGATCCACCTGGATCTAGAATAAAGCAGGACAGAATAATACTATTTCCCTAGATTTAGACTATTGAATGAACTAGGAGGCAAGAATCATGAACATACCTTGTGATCGCTTCCTTGGGTCTTTGTTGTTCCAGCTTCGCTCCAATGCTCTTGTGCTGTCAAGACCACAACAATACAAACCAATCGAAGTGAAGACAATTCAACATATTCAATAATCAATCTAAGTATATGATCAAGGAGTTATACAATAAAGTGACATTAGCTTTATGGGAAAGAGACATATTACTGTATTAAATTGATAGAAAGAAGTGAATACAACCTGAGCTTTGATGTTGCAAACCTCCTTTCAATGGCTCCTTGCTCTGACACACACACTTGCTCACTTGTATGAAGAAGATCAACCACTTTTGATAACCTTGTTGGAGGTCTTGGTTGTTGTAGCATTAGTCCTTCACACAGTCATTCACTAATTCTCCAATAAATCTCTTGCTAGTTTGATTCTAACCTTTTCCATGAGAATCCCCTTATTTTATAGGAGAGAATGAATTAGTTACTTGGATAGGAATGATCCCAAAATATCAGGA
>ML789979.1:48111-58460 GCA_009831015.1 Picea engelmannii | reverse complement strand
TTCTCCAATAAATCTCTTGCTAGTTTGATTCTAACCTTTTCCATGAGAATCCCCTTATTTTATAGGAGAGAATGAATTAGTTACTTGGATAGGAATGATCCCAAAATATCAGGAAATCCAGTACTTAGATAACCATTCGAATGTCATCTCATCCTTCTAGAAGATTCCCTTCTAGAAGCTTCGAGAATTCATCCTTTTCTCTTCTTTGGAAAATGTTCGCACCCTAGTAGTTAGGCACAGTGCGAACTTCTCGCACCCTGGCTTAAGGCAGCCAGCGAGAATCATGCATTCTCGCAGGAAAATGTATAGGTAGCCTGCGAACCTTCCTCAAAACTGTGATTTCTGGAAAGAGATGAAGGTAACTTTTCTCAGGAGAAAGTTCTAATGAAGAGCCTGAATACACCATCATTAATACATCATCACGACGACCAAAATTATGGATAACACTAGGGAAGAAGAAGAGAAGACTAAGAACATCACCGAGAAGAGTCATAAATTTCAAGGACTGCGCAAATTGTTGAAGTAAGTGTTATTACACCCCCTGTTGTTTCAACAGTATTAAGTAACCAGAGTAACCTAAGTTATCGGAGCACTCAGAGAACTGGTATAAGTGGTTCAACGCACACTCAGTCAGGAAACCTAGGAAGATCTATGGTAGATGAGATGAGGTTACCCACCTTTAGAGGAGATGGATCTGAAGATCCTGATCAACATGGGTTTCTCTGTGAAGTTGTATGGAGTATTAAGAATGTCACCGATGAAGCTGTTAAACGAGCTCAGATTAGTACTACCTTAAGAGACCGCGCACTGAGCTGGTACATGAAACTTGTCCAAGGAATTGCACAGCCTAAACCGTTGAATGAGATCAAGAATGAATTGGTTGCAAAATTCAAGAAAACCAAGTCAGAGTCACAATGAATTACAGAGTTGAAAGAAATCAAGCAGAGAATAGCTGAACCTATTTGGGAGTTTGATTAGAGGTTTAAAACCTTAATGGGTCGGCTAACCTTTTAGATCCCAGATGAGCAGAACAAGGAATGGTTCATTGCTGCCCTTTTACCACATATCAAAGTCCCTCTGATGCAACAGAAGATCACTTCACAGGCTGAGGCACTGGAGATTGCCATGAAGCTAGAATCAACCCCTATGGGAGAATCCAACTCGGGTATGAGTCAAATCTTGAGTCAGCTAACTAGCTTATCACTACAGATCGAGGATATGAAAAAAGACAAGGGAAAAGATAAAAGAGAAGACATCTAGTGTATCAAATGCAAATCAGAAGGCCATGATAAGGAGCACTACCCCTTGTTTCATGAATACTTGGCTTCTGGAGCTCTGAGCCCTTTGAAGCAAGTTATTATACCTTGGTGTGAGATATGTAGAAATAGACATCACCCTAGTGAATGTTATTACATGCAAAAATATGTTCAGACACCCACAAAGCTGTATTGCACGTTTTGTAAATCGGTAGGGCATGATGTTAGGGATTGTAGGGCCTATGACCTCATGCATGAAAGGTCAAGGGATATATACAAAATTCAACATGAAGTACAGCAAGAAGGGAACACTACACAGTATAATCCCTCTGGAAGAGGAAACTTCAACCCTTATGGTGGATTCAAAGGAAGAGGGCGAGGAGGAGGTATGGGTCGAGGTAGACGTCAGATCATTTTTTATAACTGCGCAGAGCCGAGTCATTTGTCAAGGGACTGTCACAACCCTTGTACCACTTGCAGTTATTGTAATTCATTTGAACATGTCATAGAATATTAACCTGTGTTGTTAGCCAAACTTCAAGAAAGACGAGGAGGAAACCAACAAGTACAGCTAATCACAGCAGAACCTCACAGATTAGATCCCAGATTCATTGTTATCACTAAAGGAGGCACTGCTACAGGAGAAGACAGGGTGACTCTAGGGAAGACTACAGAACAATCATGAGTCAAAAAAGATGCAAAGAAGTCACAAGAGTTTGATCCAAAAAGAGAGAAGCATACATTTGAAGAGGCAAGAAAAGAATTTAGAAGAGATCAGGCTTCTTCATCAAAGGCACAACCAGAAGTGAGAGAATGTGGAATGCCCCTAGCCTTTGATCAGACCGCTTTTCCTAGAGAAGGAAAAGAGGTAAGCAGACTCATGGAATTCTTATGCACTTGTATTAATTTGATAAAGGATGAGAGCGTTGTGAAAGAGCTCCAAAACTTGATCAGACAGTATGAGCTAGGAAAGATAGATCCTCTACTAAATAAAGCAGTACATCAACTATCCAAAAAGAGAAGGACAAATAAGTAACTACACCTTAACACTCAAATTAGAGAATATGATATAGATTATGTGGTCCTCGACTTAGGATCGGAGGTCAATGTCATGACGAAGCAGACCTGGACACTGATGGGAAAAACTAAGTTGATATATTCCCCTATCAGGCTCAGGATGACCAATCAACAAGCTGTGAGCCCCTTCGGAATACAGGGACATGTCCCTGTGTACATCGATGGGGTCATAACATTTTTGGACTTTGAGGTGATTGAGATAGTCAATGATAGTTGTCCTTATCCTGCGTTGTTAGGAATTGATTGGGCTTTCAACAAATCTACTATTGTTGACTTGAAGAAAAGAAGAATGACGTTTGAAGGTGATGGCCTTAGGTTCATCGAACCTTTGGATCCTAATGAAGGTCCCATATACATAGAGCCCATCAGAGAAGAGGACCGCACATATGAGATAGAGAATATACACAAATTGACCACAAGACAGCAAGATTACATTAATCCTATAGCAGATGGGAATTTAAGCTGGTGAAGTGACAGTGCATGCTCATCAGACTCAGAATAAGCACTAGAGAACTGGAAGAACAAGATGTATGAAGTTTATGCGTGGCAATGTGCTATATTGACCAGAGAAGTTCGTTGGATCGGCACAACAGTAAGTAATTTACCCACGTTTGATGGTTTGAATCACTTACAAACTTTCTTATTGGAATTTGAAGAAACTGTACCAACACAACAGAGAGTGTTGGAACTGGATGAGGCTTTGAAAGCTACTCCAGCAAGATGGTGGGGAACACATAAAAAGAACATCGTGAACTGGATACAATGTCGCACTTTGATGATAGCGCGATTTTCACAACAAGTCGAAGGATGTGAAGTTAGGTACACAGGTCAAAGTTGTCTGAAAGACCATGTGAGAGGTTGTGAGGAGCCCTGGAACTGCATTCCTCAAGAATAGTGGGTGCATAAATTCATCAATACTCTAGACACAACACCTATCAAATGGTACCTTGAAGCGGAACTACGCCTCACCACTGCAGATTGGCAAGGTATGACACAGAATTTTGTAGCTACATTTTTATTTGAAAGTCGGCACCCTCTGGTAGATCAAGCTTTACAGGTTGTAAGAAAAAAATTATTTGAGGAAGCCCCTAGCCTCCCTATGGAGAAAGAAGAAGATGAATTGACTGCACCTCTTCAGAAATTGCAAGGATGTTACAATATCAATGTCGATGAAGACGATGATCATAGGAAGGTGAACATCGCAGAAATAGAAGGACAACGAGACATAGAAGGACCAGAAGTTGAACTACCTTTTATTGGACAGCCAATCAAAATCAAGAAAGTTAATATTGGAACAGAGCAAGCACCTAAGCTTTCTAATGTTGGAGATTACTAGGATGATGCCACTATTGATAAGATCGTAGAATTGTTGCATGAATATCAGGACTTGTTTCCAACCAAGTTCACTCATATGAAAGGCATTAAAGGGCCCATGGGAGAGATGAAGATCCCCTTGAAACCAGATGCAAGGCTAGTTAAACAAAGACCTTACAAATTGAACCCTAAATATAAGGAGAAAGTGAAGATTGAACTAGACAGAATGTTGGAAGCAAGGATCATAGAACCTGTCGAAGAGTCGGAATGGATTAGCCCTATGGTGGTACAGGATAAGAAGACCAGAGAAATCAAAATCAGTGTAGATCTTAGGAAGCTCAATGATGCATGTCTACATGATCCATTCCCTACACCATTTACTGACAAAGTTTTAGATAACATGGGAGGACAGGAAGTCTACTCCTTCACCGATGATTCTCAGGATTCCATCAACAAGTTCAGAAGGAACGAGAAAAGGCCTACCATGACAGACACATCAAGAAAAAAGAATTTAAGCAAGGAGATCTGGTATTGGTATACGATAGCAAGTTCATGAAGCATCCAGGGAAGTTCATAACACATTGGATGGGGTCGTATGAGGTTGTCTATGTCACGGAAGGAGAACTGTGCAGTTGAAGACTTTGAATGGAGAATGGAAGGAAGGATTGGTGAATGGGAGCCGATTGAAATTGTACTATGACAACCATTTGCCTCACATCTCTTGGTAAAAACAGAAGGAGAAGGGTCTAGGTACCAGGTGCAGTTGAAACTGGGTACTAGACACGGAAAAGACAGTCTGCACACAGTGGGGAGGAACATAGCAGAAAGTACAGACTGCATTGCGCAGTATGCAGTTGAATAAAAGCAGAAGGTTCAGATCAGAGTGCCTTGGGACGAGTCACAAGTGAGTGTTGGGGGCCTGTTGTCCCTTGGTTTTGGAAGTAAGCGAAGATTAAGGGAGAAAAGGCGAAATGCAAACTGCGCGGAAGACACAGTGACTGATACTGGGTTGAAGTGAGCAAAAGAGCATAAAAGATGGAGCGAAGTAAGAGAAATCAAGTTGTTGGACAAGGAGATCGAGGATGACATATCAGCAAGGAAGACGGATCATGGAAAACTCGGCAAGTGAAAAAAATCCACCGGTATATGCTTTGGAGAACCTCGCGGGAAGGAAGCAAGACAGGTTGGCGAAGCCCGGAAAACGTGGGTCAAGTTGACCTAGGGTTTTAGACACCTAGGGTTTTAATATCTAGGGTTTTGACACCTAGGCTTCGGCCTAAGGCTGTCGGTGAGCTATTGTAATGTATAAATAAAGGTCAAGAGGATCTGATATGGGTTCAATTATGTAATAATGAGTGATTTTTGTTATTGCTGAGAGATAAGTATTGTGTGGTGAGAGAAGTTTGTGTCATAAGATCTTCAGCTAGGTGCGAAGGTCGACCCTGCAGTTGGGTGCGTAGGGAAGGGAGATAGAGAAAAGAGAGAAGGAGAGAGATCTGCAAGCTAAGAGCGCAGATAGAACTGTAAGCTTTCACCTAATATATTATAAAGCACAGTTTTGTGGGCGTAGCTCTAGGGAGAGGGTGAACTATGTATATCATGTTGTTGTGTGTGATTGATGTTGTGTTCTTTACTTTGTTACTCTGGTGATGCATTAGTATGTTAGATCTGATATATAACTGTGTGAAGTAGGTTTATGTTTGAAAAGAATGATCTGATCTCCATTCGTGGTTGCCTTGATTCCACTTGCATTTCCTCTGGTTGTAGACACATGTGTCCTGCAACCCCCTATTGCTACTTTGGGTGAGACTTCATTTGCTTCGCAGATGTTGCCGAAAGGGCCAGTAGTTAGGGCTTGTTGGTGCGCTCTTGGAGTTGAACCCTGGGTCTGCCCCTGTGCCAACAATGGTTTTGTCTCTTTACAGAGCAAGATTTTATACAGATCGAAATCAAAACCTTAGACACCTACAGGTGTGAAATTTGCATTTGGATTCATCTCATATCAGAACAAATGGGCGACTTTTCATAGCAAAACTTGGCCATGATTCAAACAATGTAAAAACTTTGATCGTAATTTCCTAAAGGAACGGTCAGTTCTCAAAATGACCATGGAAACTAACAAGAAAAATATAACTCAAGTTCGAGTCTCACATGCATGCAAACCAAGAGCTACCCAAAATATTTTTTCTTTGTGAATTAATATGGAAAATGGAAAATGCAAGTATGGAAGATGTAAACAGAGCTATCACCATGTTTCTATAAACAAACAGTTTTCTTACTTTTTCTTTCAAGAAACGACAGAGAAGGGAAAAGGGAGACATTTATGCACATAATCATGTAATCGTAGTTGAATCTAATCATATTTTAAGGAAAATGCATTATATAAAATGTAAAACAAACTATGTGTCCTCACCTTGTCTATTGAAGCTTTTAAACCAGTGAATGAGGGTCGAGTTCACTATGAAACTTCTAGCAGCGAGGGTTTGGACCAACAAAACTCATAGCTTGCTTCTCCACTTTCAACCAAAATAAATGACCCAAAAACAAGGAAGAGAGGGAATTATAGTGCGTTGGACTGTGGAGTAAATGCCCATGTCTCATCGCCTTCAATGCATGGCCAACTCAATAATGTCGTTCATCAATCAAACCAACTCATCGCATGCCAACTCAACCATTACAAAACCCTTTAATTCATGTGATCTCATCCCAAGGAATGTCATATCAATGAAATTAAACTCACACAACGTCAAAATGATATCGTTATAAACTATATACCACGTGCGATACCAACCAATTCAAGTGGCACTATATTATATATGCAATAAGCATTGAGTGTCAACAATGAGTCATGGACTATTTGCATATGTTCGCCATATAACCAAAATCACAAGTCGTGTATTGTGACATAACCACATTTTGATGGCAATGAGCATTACTTCAATAAGTGTCACTTGAATAGGATACCTTAGTTATAAAACCAAAAATTTTCAAAACTTGGTTTAATACACCATGCTCATATGTTTAATTTTAATAATCCATGTTTAATTCAAAGGTCATAGCCCTATTTTGAAAGTATCGTAATGTAATATCCAAGCTAATAAAACTTATATTAATACTTTTTTAAATTATCGAAATCTTGTAACTTCGATATCTTTGTCTGTTGATAGGACACTTGTTTAATTTGTCCTACAACTCAACAACAGGTTCACATATAATATTCGGCCATTTTCGAAATTGAAGACTAACCTTGAATGTGCTTTGGACAGGTATAAAATTACGTGAAGAGACCATCAAAATTGTTTTAATAAAAACATTCTTTCAGCTTTCCATTGCAAGGAAATCACCAAGCATTATAAAATAAACCATTAAACATAGTATAGTATTGTTGAATGATGCATCATTTCAAACATAATCTTATGTTTAGGAAAAGATTGAAACTTTTGCATTTTCTCTTTGGGACCTCACTTATTAATTATATATAATAGTTATAAGCATAGGCTTCGCAACACTTTGTGAGTTTTAAATAATAGGTGACGAGATTTTGAATCAACAGTACCCAGAGAAGTGACTTAGGTTGAAAGATTTTATTATGAGATCCTTAATTTCATTGTGACTTTCATTAACTAGACTTTTTGATTTTATTTTTTATCTTTGTTTGTTCTTATTGTAACTCATTATGGTTCTAAGCAATTTGTTTCATTAATTGGTCATGTTTCTCTTTAAATCCATTCCTAAGTGCATCATAATTTGTTACTAGCATTCGACTTTTGTTGCTCTTATAATCTCTTCAATCTAGAATTTATATAAGCCATTTTCATGGTTATTGTTTGGATTTACTTGATTATATGGAGGTGCTAGAATGATTGGAAATTAATTCTTATGCATACAATAATTGAATATAATAGTTGTACAAAATATAGTTTGGCGACTATACATAAAGATAATTAAGGTTGGGATGGCAGTCGTGTGATGCAATGTATGTACAATGGTGCAATATTGTGGCTATATGACATAAATTAATGCAGATCCTATGGAACATAGTGTGACGGCTTGTATAGTGGAGAATTAGTGTGATATCATATGATGGATGGGTGATGGAAGTGGCAGGTAAATCGTGTGAATGGTATGGATGCCAAACACTACTGAAAATTGACTATATGGTGCGATATGATTGACTATATGGTGCATGACAGATTGTACAAGCAAGGTTCGAAAATGAACGTGATTTGGCTATGATACCAATGTAGCCAATAAGGCTCAGGCTCACATTTGAATTTTTTATATATATATTCACAAGTTCAAATCCATAGGGGTAGGGTAAGTATAGTATACTTTAACAGTCAAATTGATGCACAGAGGGGGTCCCTTGTCCCATAAACAAGGAGGTCTCATACACCAATTTGGTGTATGGCTTGGTCGTGACCTTAAAATAATAATAATTATTAGTAGTAGTATTATTATTGTTATTGTTATTATTATATGTACACACACAATACACACAAGATTGATTAATAAAAAAGGAGATGATTGCTATGATGGGAGGGCCCCATATAAATAATCCCAATGGGGCATCTTGGTGACTTCTATGAAATGTTATGACTATTAAGTTATTTCCTTTGTTATATTTATACTTTTTAATCTAGATTGTATGTATAGATGTATTTTATTTATTTTTTACTTTGGTTATACCTTGTATTATCTATTTATCCCTATTTTTATTTAGATTTATAACAATGTCCCTTCTATATTAAGATTGCACGAGACAACTTTCCCATTTTCCATCCATACCAAGGCATGTATGATTTATAACCATTTTACTTTGTCTTTGGGTTTCGTTTGTCTAGATGTTTTCAAACTCATTTAACTGAATTGAACACAAGAGCTTATAGTTGTCATTGGGTTTTGTTTGGACAAGCTACCATTGGACCCAGCGAATAGAACATGATCACTTTCATATTTTTCCATACCCAATGAATTGAGCACAAGCAATTCTATGTTTGGGATTTCTCCTTCTCCCTTTTTTCAAGACCCTCTTTATGTGGTCTCTAGTTACTGACATTGGTGTCTATTTCCTCTTAAAAGAGACCCAAGGAGACTTTAAGTAGACTCTTAACCAATTATCAAGTCTTGCAATAATTTTAAAATTAGGATCTCAGGCAGTTCCTCCTCTCCCTCTAGTCGAGACAAGATGATATCTTTAATTGGTTACCAACTACCATTGATTGAAAAAAAAAAAATTATGTTGTTTTTAAACCCATTGAATTGAACATAAGAAATTTCATGTCACCATCGAAGTGTTATCATTAAACCCGTTGAATTGAACACAAGCACTTTCAAGTTGTCATTGAACCCACTAAATTGAACATAAGGACTTCTTCTAAATGGATTGAACATAAGCAGTTATGCGATGTTGTTAACCCTTTTAATTGAACACAAACACTTTTGTTTGGCTAAAAAAATTTCCATCAAATTTTAACTGAGGTGACACAAGCACTTCCATTTTCCTAAGAACTTATTGAGTTATTGTTGAACCATTCCATCAAAGTGTCATTGAACCCACACAAGAACATATGCTTGGCTAAGCACTTATCATATTGCATTGAAACCATTGAAATGAATGCCACACTTTTGTTTTGCCCAACAGTTGAAAAAAAAGTATCAAATTGTTGATGATTCAACACAAGGACTCATTGTTGTATTGAACACCACCACTTCTGTTTGGCTGAGAACTTGGATCCATTTCATTTAATAGTATCATCTTGTTGCTAAACACTTCCATTTGGCTAAGCATTCATCGACATGTTAAGCACAAGCACATTCATTTTCCTAAGCATTTAAACCCATTCCATCAAATTTGATCATTTTGTCATTCAAAGCACTTTTGTTTAGCTAAGAATTTATCAGATCATAGTTTGGCTAAGCAATTGAATTGACATTGAACCCATTGAATTTCTTGTGGCTCAATCTTGAATTGTTGTTTAGCCCACTAGTTAATCACTTCTATCTCACTTGATGAAGAACTCGAATTGTCATTGTCCCTTAACCCATTTAATTATTTGTGGTTCAATTTGTATTTGCCATTGTTGTTGAACCTATTGACTCATATGTGGTTGAATCTTGAATTGTTGACGAACCCATTGAATTGAATGTGATTTAATATTGAATTGTTGTAGAATGAATTAATAAATTGTGAACCAACAAAAAAACTTTCATTTGACTAGTGAGCCCATTGAATCTCAAGTGATTGTGCTTAACCCATTATTGAACACAAGTGAAAACAAACACGTATACTTGTGGCGTTTAACAAACACTTCCATTTCAATAATGAACCCATTGATTGCTTATTATTGGGTTGAACCCATTAACTCAAACACAAGCACCTATGCTTCTTATTCAATCTCAATTTGTCATTCAACACATTGAATTTATTTTGGTTCTATTCAATTTTGGGAAACAACACAAGCGTAACACATACACACACTTCAATTTGTCCAATGATTCTTGTATTGAACTAATTGAATTAAACACAAGTGGATGCATGGAATTCCTATTTCCATGAAAATGTGGTTGATTGAATATAATAACTTTTGTTTGGATAAGCACTTTTGACATTTCCATTGAATTATGGTTGAACAAATACAAGCACTTATGTTTAGTTAAACACTTGTCAAATTGTTATTCGACCCATTCTATAGAATAACA
>ML789979.1:28382-42652 GCA_009831015.1 Picea engelmannii | reverse complement strand
GGAAAACCCCAAATGGGGGAAAAACCCAACAACCTTTCTTAGACATATTTCATTCACAGAGCAAGTCCAATCTGATAAAACCTAGCACAAGTGATAGCTTAACCAAAAATACCACCCCAGTTGTAGTAGCAACACCATACAAAGGTAGCGCACCTCCTTGAGGAGAAGCACACAAGAGAGAGATACCAAAAGATTGAACAAGAAGAAACTGGGTCATTGCTACAGTTGTATCTCCTTCTCCAAACTTCTGCCTTTATTTTGTGTAGCTGGGAGAGTGTGAGTGAACAAATGAGTTAAGGCGCCTCCTATTTATAGTCTTCTTGTCCTTCTAGTTGGGTTGACTTATCTTCTGGGAAGGTGTCTTTTCATTGTACTTTATTCTTTTGGTCCAACTTCTCTTCTAGGGTATTTCAACATCTGTCCAATGGATCTCTTGCTTCTAGAATCTTATTTGTTTCTAAGAAAGTTCCTCTAGGAGGGAAAGATCCTCTCGCAGCTACCAAAACATAAACACTCCCTCTTAGATATGGAGGCATATTTTACAATGTCTTCATCTAGTAATCTAGTGACTACTCTAGAATCTGTTAGTAGGCACACTGCTTCTACAATGCCTTTAGTAGCTCGAATCATCAGGCACAATCTCTGCAATCAAACGGTAGCACACATAGCTACATCCAAATAATCTGGTAATATCTGTGACAATCAGCTAGTAGCACACATCTACTACTATGTCATCCAATAGATCACAATTGTTGCCAAGTAGTATACAACTATTGTCCAATGACGCACAGTCACTGCCAGTGGAACACATCCACTGTAGTAGCACACAACTACTGTCTAGAGTCACACAGCCTCCACCAGTGGAACACATCCACCGAAGTAGCACACAATTATTGTCTGGAGTCACACAGCCTCCGCCAGTGGAACACATCCACCGAAGTAGCACATAGTTACTATCTGGAGTCACACATCCTCCGCTAATGGAACACATCCACTGAAGTAGCACACAATTACTGTCTGGAGTCACACAACCTCTGCCAGTGGAACACATACACCGATGTAGCACACAACTACTGTCTGGAGTCACATAGCCTTTGCCAGTGGAACACATTCACCGAAGTAGCACACAGCTATTTTCCGGGGTCACACAGCCTCCGTCGTAGTCTTACTACTACGTGTGTGTTGTCTCTTCTCATACTTGACTCTTGACAAGGGCTTGGTGAGAATGTTTGTTATCTGCTCATCTGTGGATATGTACTGGAGCTCCACAAATCCTCTATGCACCATGTCTCAGATGTAATGATATTTGATCTCTATATGCTTAGACCTGTCATGGAATACAGGGTTTTCGGTAAGCTTCATGCAACTTTGATTGTCACAATGTATCAAAGTTGTCTCCAATTCTAGATCAAATATCCCAGCTAGTAACTTTTGGAGCCACATTGGTTCATGGCTTTCCATGATTTCTACGATATACTTTGCTTTTGATGTATTGAGTGCCACTAATGTTTGCTTCCTACTCAACAATGAGATCATGCATGATCCCAGACTAAAACAACATCAGTAAGTACTCTTTTGATCCACTGCAGTCCCTACCTAGTCAGAATCTGTATATACCTGCAGCTTCACATCTCCACCCGAGACATATCTCAATACATATCCAATCATACCATGAAGGTACCTCAACATATGTTTTGTTTCCATCCAATGTATCTTTCTAGGTTCAACCATGTGTTGACTCAAGGTATTCACTACAAAGCATATGTCTAGCCTAATGTTAACTAGGTACATCGAGGATCCAATCAATTGTTTGTACATCGTGGGATCCACCAAATCTGAATATTTTTCACTCAAGAGATTCAGATTTATCATCATAGGTGTGGTCATGGACTTGTAGTCCATCATCCCAAATTTCTTCAGGATCTCAATGGTATATTTTCCTTGGCTAATGAAAATCTCATCTCATCTATGCCACACTTCCAATCCCAAGAAGTAATGCATCAACCCTATATCCTTCATCTGGAACTCTGAAGTGAGCTCCCTCTTACACCCATAAATGAGCTTCTCGTCTCCTGTTAGAAACAAGTCATCTACACATAGAACCAAAATCAGTGGGCATCCATCCTCAACCTTATATTAAAGGTTAGGATATGCCTCACTCTTGGTAAATCCCAAGCTCATCAAATATCCATCTATCTTAGCATACCATGCCATGGGTGCTTGCTTCAGCCCGTACAAGGACTTATTCAATCTGCACACATGGGATTCCTTCCCATGGATCACAAAGCCTTGTGGTTGTTCTATGTACACTTCTTACTCTACTACACCATTCAAGAAAGCAGTCTTAACGTCCATCTAGTGTAATTTCCATCCCATTGTGAAAGCAATCACAATGATTGATCTAATGGAAGTGTATTTTGCTACAGGAGCAAAGGTTTCATCATAGTCTTCTCCCTCTTTCTGCGAGAACCTTCTAGCCACAAACCTTGCCTTGTACTTCTCTATGTTGTTGTCTGCAGCATGCTTGATCTTGTAGATCCATCTGGAAGTCACAACTAACTTCCCTTCTGGTCTCAGAATGACCTCCCATACATCATTCTTCATGATGGATTGATACTCCTCTATCATGGCATCCTTCCATTCTGGCTTCTCAACAGCTTCTTCAAAAGTGGAAGGTTTTGAATCAATGATGTTTCTCATCAGTGCCACAAGCTGCAAAACTTATGTGGTATCTTGCTTTCTCTAAAGTATCCTTTGGGAGCTGCATGCCCTTCAGCTTCCTGCAAGGTGTTCTGAAGCCAAGTTGGTCTCTTCCTAGTAGCCACATCTTCTTCAGGTATATCTATAGGTCTTTCTGACTCTACTATATCATTCTGAACTTCTAGGATGGTTTCTTCAGGTGTAGAGTCTACCATGACTGCATATTTGGGAGCCTCTTGCTTTACATCTATGTGATATTCCCTGGATCTTCTAAAGGCTTCATCTTCGTCAAATGTTACATCTCGGTTGATCTCGATCTGTCTCTTCCCTGGAATGTAATTTCTATAGGCCTTCAAAGTTTTACTATATCCAACAAATGTGCCCTTCTTTCCTGAAGGTTCCAATTCCGTTCTCTTTTCCTTGGGAACGTGTATAAATATTGGACAACCAAAAATCCTCAAGTGACTGACTTATGGCTTCTTTCCAGTGAACACCTCTTCAGGTGTCTTGTTCCCCAATATCTTATGCGGACTTCTGTTATGTACATATATAGTCATATTGGATGTTTCTTCCCATAAGTGCATGGGTAGGCCCTGGTCATGTATCATTGCTTTTGTTGCTTCTATGATGGATCTATTCTTTCTTTCTACAACCCCATTATGTTGGGGGTTGTAGGGAGTTGTAAGCTCCCTCTTAATCCCTGCCTCTTGGAAAAATTATTTAAACTCCTTTAAGGTGTACTCACCTCCATTGTTAGATCTCAAAAATTTAATCTTTCTCTCAGAGAGATTCTCAACTAAAGCCTTAAAAATTTTAAACTTGTTAAAGACTTCATCTTTTGCTTTCAAGAAGTATATATGTGTCTTCCTGGAATAATCGTCTATGAACATCACATAGTATACAAAGTTCCCAAGTGATGGCACCATCATCTGTTTGCATACATCGAAGTGTATGATGTCCAAAATACCTTCGGATCTACTATCACTGCTTGAAAATATTCCCTTTACATTATTTCCAAATGCACAACCTTTGCATACTCCGTCATGGTCTATCTGGATTTCTCGTAGACCTGTAACCATTTTGCTCAAAATTGGTAATGATCCATAGTTCAAGTGAGCAAGCCTTTGGTGCCACAGTTCATTGGAACTAACAATATTGTGTACAAGCACTTGTTCTTGGTGTCCCTTCAACTTATACAGTCCTCCCTCTCGGACACCAATCACAGTGGCTTTATTTTTGCTTGAATTCTAGGGCCATGGAAGGACTTGGCCATCCAAAAGATCCACCCTAAAGCCTTTATCTTCTAAAGTTGAAATAGATAGAAGATTCTTCTTTAAGCATTGTACAAACAATATATCTTTAATTGAAAGAGGGTTAACTTAGTCAAGTTGTAACGAGGCTTCTCCAACGCCTTCGATTTCATGCTCGGAATCGTCTCCAAGCACCACTTGAAGTGAGGAGTCATTTTCTGTTAATTTTGATAGAGAGTTTATGAATCCAGTCATATGCTTGGAAGCACCACTATCTATGAGCCAGGTATTGCTTCCTTGACCGATGGTCCCGGTGAGTGTTGAAATGAATACAAATTCTTCATCTTTGGGTTTGTGTTCTTCAGCATCAGCTGCATGTGCATGGTGCTTCTTCTTCTTTTCCTTCTCATGTTTGTGAGGACATTGTGTGGCATAATGTCCCATCTTCCTGCAATTGAAGCATTGAACCTTTGACATATCTCTCTTACGATGTGGCTTCTTAGAGTTCCTTGGATTTCCTTCTTCTCTTTCCTTTCTCTTCTTCACTTGTGTTGCACGTGCTTGGTTTTCCTCATCATCTACCTTTTGTTTCTTGGATATCAATATAGATTCCCCTCGAGAGCAATCATCCCATAACTTTTCAAACTTGGGTAACTTCCTTCTTGCACAAATTCCTTGGAAAAATGGGTCCCAAGAGGGAGGGAAACCATTTAGCGTAGTGGTTACTAGTTCAAAATCTTCTACTGGATCTCCAATGGCTACTAACTGGTCTTTTATTTGTGAGATCCTTGTAAAGAAGTTGGCTATCGTCTCTGACTTGTTCAAAGTCACATTTCTGAGTTGATGCCTTATGGTAAGCTTATGATTGATGTTCTTTCTTTCATAAATTTTGGTTAGGGCATCAAACATATTTTTTGCAATCTTTAGTTCTGATACATTGGGTATTAGGTGATCCTTGATTGAGTCTGTTAAGATCCTTTTGGCCTTGACCTCATTCTTGCTGAATTTTGCCTTTGCTTCTTCGTCTTCGGGTTCTGGAAGCATCTTCTTGACGTGATCCAATAATTCCTTCTCTTCTAGAATGAGTTATATTCTATGCTTCCATGATCTGAATTTATCTGCTCCATACAATATATCCTCAACTCTCATATTGGTTGACATTTTCATCGATAGAAACCCTAGCACTGAAAAACCTTGATTTTTCAAACTTCACCAAACTGCACGTTGAGGGTTTCAGGGGGTGCACTAGGTTAGGGCGCATTGCTTTGTGAAGGAAATATTCCCAACATCCTTGGGATAGTGCTCAACGAGCTTGACAAAGTATTGCAGTTGCAAGGTGCCACTATAGCGATCTTCCTTCCAGTGGTCAAATTGTTCTGAAGGTAACCAGCTCTGATACCATGTGATTTTCCTTATTTACAGAGCATTAGTGTTACTAGTGTTCTTTTACTTCATTGTCATTAACATATATATATATATATACTTCTTTTGAAACAAGGATTGAAGTCAAGCAAACTCTCCAAGACATTGAGAAATATGTTGAAAGCCTAATCAAGATCCAGAAAATAATAAATCATACTGAGAAACATGGTCTTGAGATTATTAAGGATGTGAAGGATAAAATAGAGAAGGATTGCACATCAGAACACCCTAATGCCTTCTGGACAAGAGAACAATACTTTGTCAGTCTTCCATACAAAGAAGATTATATTGCCAAGCCTCAAAAGGCTTCTTCCAATCATATGTCTCCCACAGAATCTGAATATTGTCAAAAGGAGATATCTAAACTCTTAGATAGAAAATTAATAGAAACCAGTAGAAGCCCATGGGCTTGTCCTGCTTTCTATGTAAACAAGCATAGTGAACAAAAGCGAGGAAAACCTAGAATGGTAATTAATTACAGATCTTTGAATGAAGCTTTACTGCCTATTAGGTTCCCTCTGCCATCCAAGGAGTTGTTATTTGCAAAGATTGGAAAATGCAATGTGTTTAGCAAATTTGATTTAAAAAGTGGTTTCTGGCAAATTGGCATTGTTCCGAAAGACAGGTACAAGACAGCCTTCATTGTACCTAATGGTCAGTACCAATGGAGAGTCATGTCATTTGGATTGAAGAATGCACCCTCTGAGTTTCAAAAAAGAATGGATGATATCTTTAAGCATTTGACATTTGTTATTGTATATATTAATGATCTTCTTGTATGTTCTATTGATAGCAGATCGCATGTACAACATCTCAGGATTGTTTATAATCTCTTGTTCAAACATGGTTTGGTTTTAAGTAAGTCTAAGCTTTGATGGGCTCAGACTAAAATAGAGTATCTAGGACTGATACTTTCTAAAGGAGCAGTTGAGTTGCAAGATCATGTGCTTAAAAAGATTTCTGAGTTTCCAGACGAGATCCTAGACCAAAAGCAACTACAGAGATTCCTAGGTTGTTTAAACTATATCAGACAGTTTTATGAGAACCAAGCAAAGGATGTGAGAATCCGACAAAAACATCTGAGTAAGATGATGCCTTGGAACCACAAAATGACGGCAGTTGTTCAAATAATCAAATAGAAGATACAAAACCTGCCAAGACTTCATCTTCCTGATATGTCATTACAGCTTATTCTTGAAACTGATGCCTCCAATGACACTTGGGCTGCATTATTGCTTCAAAAGAATGGACCCAAGTTGGAAGAAGTATGTATATATACTTATGGTTGCTTTACTGACAAAGAATCCAAATATCCCTCTTCCCATAAGGAAATACGTGTTGTAAAGAATGGGATAAAGAAATTTAGATTGTTTTTAAAACCTGTTCATTTCATTGTTAGAACTGATTTGAAACATATGAAAGGTATGTTGACTAATCAGAGACTTATGGAACAGGGAAATAATAGAATTCTCAGATGGAGATTATGGCTTGATGGTTTTGATTTCAACATACAATACAAGCCTGGAAAAGATAATTGCATAGTTGATCTACTCACTAGAGAAGCTAGTGAAAAGACAATTAATGGCTTCATCCTCCTTGAGCATACCAGATGCTCCCCCAGGATTCAAATGGATCCTAGTTTGTAAAAATTGTAAATATTGTTATTGTTTTGACTGTCTAGAGTATTGCATAAAGTCCAGTCCTGCTTGTAAAGACATTTTAAACAGTTGGGTTCAGTCCAAGAACCATCTTAGCTCTTTTCTTAGCTATTTCAGGACAAGTCCGAATATGACCAGAGCAATAATCATTGGAGGACCTTTCCAAGGTCAAGCCTATATCTACATATATACTCCAGATATTTCTTATACAGATTATTGTGCAATAATGTCCCAGACCAAGTATGATAGCTCATGCTGGATTCTCTTTGATTGCTCTACATTCAAAGATTATTTATATTGGTGGTCTAGATGGATATATTTGTTACTTTGGACTTATTGCCCCAAAGATATTTTGTTCTTCGGTAGCAGCAAAGATGCATTCAGGCAATGGTTACGTGCAGAAGTTGAGGAAGCAGCTCAGTACAATGCTTGGCTTGTATTCAATCTGTCTTTTCAAGGCAATGAGCTAGAATTTGAAAATTTTGATCCACCTAATCCTCAAACATTTAAAGTGACCAGTAATTTCTACGGAGATCTTTGTGTACCTGAAGATGAGCTCATTCCAGCCATGCAAGGATCACCATTCTATAGATGCTTTAGTGGACTGCCTCCCTTTTCCGACATTCACGGATCTCCTCCCAGCAGTCACTATAATTATGATAGTGGTGACTCATTTGATTTTGTAGCAAAGCATAATATCAACAACTGGATGGAAGCATGATGGGCCTTGAGTCATATTGTAATAATTTGATTTCATGTCTAACGGGTCGACAGTGGTGTCCCATCAGTTCTGTGGGTTCCTGTAGAACTCCACTTTGTATCTATCATATGCTAGTAGTGTCATATCTTGTGTCTTCTGTAAAACATGTGATGGGTCCCCATATAGCCGAGCCTCTAAGGGACGAGATAACAACTGTAGTCCATAGTTGCCCCATCCACTTGAAGGAATCTTACTTTTAACAGGCAGTGGCCAGTTTCTGTCTACCGGCAACCTTGTAATTTTAGTATAAATAAGTCTCCTATGGTCTCATTTGGATCATCGGGATGAAGAGAGTCTGAGTGTCTGTGTTAGTCTAAGTATTTGTGTCTAAGAGCAGTGTGTGTCCTCTTCACTCGCCTTTGGGAACTTGTGAATGAAAAACATTGATCCCGCTTGTATATGTATTATGTCATAGATCTTAGCAAGATCTGAGTCTGTAAAGATCTTACTCTGTAAAATTGGTATCAGAGCATTACTAAATGTATATACCCATAACGTTCCTCTTTCTCTCAGACAGAGTGTATACCAAATCCCTTTAATCCAACAATCTGACATTGATTGGGGATTAGAACATGGATATAAATATGTCCATCTTGGTCTCATCCAATTCAGTATAAATACGTTAGTCCGCCCTGGTTTAAATACCTTTGTGCTCAGTTGTATTATCGACTCTCGTCATAACCAGTTTGCAGATGCATTAATCTCTGGTTTTAAATCCCCTCTACATAATGGCCCTGTTTGGTCGTCTGCATTACCCCGATTTCAAGTCTCTCTCACAGACCCCTACATTTCTTCCCTTCTCCGGGAATATGTCCAATTTTCCGGATTCGATATGGCCGAATCTTCTGAAATTGCACAACTACATACAACAACTTGTCTTCGCTTTGTCTCTACTACTATGCCTACCCTCAATCCTAAACTTCTTCAGCGCGCTACTTCCGAAAGCATGGTGGTTGGTCCAGGAAATGTTACACCGCTTACTCTTGGATTCGCCAAGCTTACAGTACCAGATGAATGGTCCACTGAGTATCAGCATGTACAGTCTAGAATTACACCTACAACAGCCCAACAGTTGATGATTGAACAAAATGAGTCAGGAAATAAAGTATTAAGAACTGGAAGATCCCAAAGTGTTAGGATCCAAGATCTAGAAAGACAAGTGTCTTCTCTATCTACGAGCACTTCTGACTCTTACCCTAGAAGATCTACTTCTACTTCCCCCTCTATACAAACTACTCCTTCTAGAACTCCTGTATATAAACCCGTTGCAAACAGATCCGAACTAGATAATCATCTCCTATATCACAAAATAGGATCTGAAAATTGCTACTTTTGTCAGAAAGGTATTCCTTCCCAGGAAGAGTCTACATCATGTCAGCCTCCTACAAAACAGATCCCCTCTGCACCCAAGAATTTCAAAGCTTACCAGTCCAAAATAGAACACAATGGACAACATTCTGACTATCCCAAATGTCAAGAAGTAGCTATCCCTGTTCTAAAAATGATGAATTACTCATCATTGCCTAGAGGAGACAAAGATAAATCTGCTCTCTTGCCCCAAAGGAATCTAGGACCAGGAAATCACACTCCTTCTTTCAAGAATAATCTGGTAGCAGATCTTGACTTTATATAGTACAAAAAGTCAGATGCAGAGAAATCACAGGACATAGTGAGGTTGCAGAATTATGCTAATTATCAATCTATTTGTCTTTCACAAAACATTGATGATATGGCCCAAGATATATTGCAGACTAAATCTCATATGATTGGTCTACATTTTGAGATTGATAACTTAGAACATAATCAAGAGACTCACAGACTACACCTTGTACAGATTTTAGAAAAGTTAGATACAATTCAGACTGCAGTACAGAGTATGAAAGAATCATTTGAAAAAGAAAAACAACCCTCTTCTCCTATACCATATGAGGAGATAGAAAAACAAGCTTCCTATAAATGGTTTGGTTCCTCTCCCTCTTCTTCTATTCCAAAAAAAGAATACTTGTCACTCAAACAACTTACTATAGAACACTTAAATCCAACCCTTTCTCAGATTGCTCAGGTAGTTCTACTAGCCTCAGAAAAGATTGCATTAGTAAAATCACAAGCATCTTCTTTAAAAGGAGACATCTATTCTTCCCAGCCAAACCCTGCCATTCCTACTTTGGATATCAAAGGAATGGATGAAGCTGAAAGCTCAAAGTCTAATGCACCACGTTCAACAGATGACGATGCAGGAGGAAATCCTTTCCAGTCTGCTTGGGAAAAATGGTGCAATGTCAAATATGGTTCCAGTAGGAAAGTCCCATTTGATCCAGCTAACTCAAGTGAACATTCCTCATTTAATAGAGAAAACATAGAATCAACACCAGTTACAAACATAAATTGCAGATCTCGTAACGAGATGATGCTGATTTTCCAAAAATGGCAAGCCTGGGCTAAAACCCAGAAGATGATTTTCAGAAACAGAGTAGCTTGGAATGAGTTAGCCCTTAGACTAACTTGGGGATTCACTGGTAATCTAGGACTCTGGTGGGATAGAGTCAATGAGAATGATAAGCTTACAATTATGAACCATGATAACCCCATTGAAGAGCTTATCAAAGCAGTCGTGCATGAATTTTATGGTAGTTCTAAAATAGATTCTGATCATTATGCAGATCTATATATGAATCAACGTCTCTGCCATGTCTCTCAACTACCTAAATTCTTATGCACCATGCAAGACCTTTTATATAGGTGCCCTGATCCTGACAATGTTGCTTACCTCAGAAATATTTGTCAGCAATGCCAGGAAAGATTCCTAATCTTGTTAGAGAAAGACTACAGACCTTAGGAATTGGGTTAGAAGAACTCTCTCTAGCAGGATTGCATGAACATATTGTCATAGCCCTGCAAAAAGAATGTATTAGAAGGCAGACTAATAAGTCTATTAAAAAGAAATTGGGCTTTGACTCAAGTATCTGTGATACATTCGCTGAGACTTATCACTTTGGTTGTCAGCAGAAAAAGTCCAAAAAAGACTCTTGTAAAAAAGATTGTGGTTGCTTCAAATGTCGGTCAAAATCTAGAAGTTTTCATAAAAAGACTCCCCGACCTTTTACTAAAAGCAATCCCAAACCCAGAAAAGCCTATTTTAAATGTCGGCCTCAAAATTCCAAAGCAAGGACCTCATCTTGCTTTATCTGTAAAAATCCTGGCCACTGGGCTTCTCAGTGTCCTCTGCGGACAAAGACCAAATTCCAATCCAAGATCATGGATTTGTTCAAGACAGGTTATGATCCTGCTGACTGGGAAATGGTTTTTGACCGTTCAGATGGTGAATATCTTTCACTCACTGACTATACTGATGAGTCTGATTATGCTGAATCTAATGCTCAAAGTGATTCTGACACATCACAAATTACTGAAAATCTCAATTTTCTTGACATCAAAATGATGTCCCCCACATCAGACCTCCCTTCTCTTCTTCAACAGAGGTCTGTACTTCAACAGAAATTGTCCACTTTAACACCTGGACACTTCCAGCTTTCTAAACGCTATCATGCTCAGATCTCTCTCCTCTCTGCTCAAATTGCCAAGCTTCAGCAGCCAAGCATGGTAAATATACAGAACTACACTCCCAAAGACTCATAGTCTATTTCACCCCAGCCTCAAGCTAGCAGAGAAACAAACCAAGTTAGATTTTCCAAACCAATGAAAGAAATAATTGAAGAAAATCTAGCAGAAGATTCTTTAGACAACACCATATTCCATCTAGAAGAATCCATAAGAGAAAAGGAAGCGTTGATAAAAGAACTATGGAAAAGCTTGAAGATGCAAATAGAAGAATTGAACTTTCTCAAGAATAAAAGAGATTAACAATGGGAAAGAGAAATGTTCAATCGCGATACAGAAATTGAAGCCAGTGAGTCCAAACAAATGAATGGACTTGATGATAGATTGGTAATTTCTGTAGATATAAATGTTCAGGGATATCTGCAATATACTCTAGATGCACATCTAGACACAGGAGCCATGAACTCCTGTGCTAAATATGGAGCTATACCATCTTACTATTGGCAACCCATTGACATTGCTTTTAGGGCAGTCAATAAGACTGAAATAAAGATTAAGTCTATTGCCCCAGACTTTCCAATAATAATTCAAGGAGCCAAAGTAATGGTTAATCTCTATTGCTATGATACAGGTGCAGATATTTTGTTGGGACAAGACTTTGTAAATAAATGTTTACCTTTTGTTATAGGTAGCGATTTTGTACAGGTTACTATTTTGGGTAAATCCATAAAAGTACCCAGTAAGTCTTCTTTTGAAACAAGGATTGGAGTCAAGCAAACTCTCCAAGACATTGAGAAATCTGTTGAAAGCCTAATCAAGATCCAGAAAATAATAAATCATACTGAGAAACATGATCTTGAGATTATTAAGGATGTGAAGGATAAAATAGAGAAGGATTGCACATCAGAACACCCTAATGCTTTATGGACAAGAGAACAATACTTTGTCAGTCTTCCATACAAAGAAGATTATATTGCCAAGCCTCAAAAGGCTTCTGCCAATCATATGTCTCCCACAGAATCTGAATATTGTCAAAAGGAGATATCTGAACTCTTGGATAAAAAATTAATAGAAACCAGTAGAAGCCCATGGGCATGAGCTATCATACTTGGTTAGGGACATTATTGCACAATAATCTGTATAAGAAATATCTGGAGTATATATGTAGATATAGGCTTGACCTTGGAAAGGTCCTCCAGTGATTATTCCTCTGGTCATATTCGGACTTGTTCTGAAATAGCTAAGAAAAGAGCTAAGATGGTTCTTGGACTGAACCCAACTGTTTAAAATGTCTTTACAAGCAGGACTGGACTTTATGCAATACTCTAGATAGTCAAAACAATAACAATTTTTACAATTTTTACAAACTAGGATCCATTTGAATCCTGGGGGAGCATCTGGTATGCTCAAGGAGGATGAAGCCATTTAATTGTCTTTTCACTAGCTTCTCTGGTGAGTAGACCAGCTATGCAATTATCTTTTCCAGGCTTGTATTGTATGTCGAAATCAAAACCATCAAGCCATAAGCTCCATCTGAGAATTATATTATTTCCCTGTTCCAGAAGTCTCTGATTAGTCAACATACCTTTCATATGTTTCAAATCAGTTCTAACAATGAAATGAACAGGTTTTAAAAACAATCTAAATTTCTTTATCCCATTCTTTACAGCAAGTATTTCCTTATGGGAAGAGAGATATTTGGATTTTGTGTCAGTAAAGCAACCAGAAGTATATATACAGACTTCTTCCAACTTGAGTCCATTCTTTTGAAGCAATACTGCAGCCCAAGTGTCATTGGAGGCATCAGTTTCAAGAATAAGTTGTAATGACATATCAGGAAGATGTAGTCTTGGCAGATTTTGTATCTTTTGTTTGATTATTTGAACAGCTGCCGTCATTTTGTGGTTCCAAGGCATCATCTTACTCAGAAGTTTTTGTAGGATTCTCACATCCTTTGCTTGGTTCTCATAAAACTATCTGATATAGTTTAAACAACCTAGGAATCTCTGTAGGTTCTTTTGGTCTAGGATCTCGTCTAGGATCTCGTCTAGAAACTCGGAAAGCTTTTTAAGCACATGATCTTGCAACTCAACTGCTCCTTTAGAAAGTATCATTCCTAGATACTCTATTTTAGTATGAGCCCAACAAAGCTTAGACTTACTTAAAACCAAACCATGTTTGAACAGGATATTATAAACAATCCTGAGATGTTGTACATGCGATCTACTATCAATAGAACATACAAGAAGATCATCAATATATACAATAACAAATGTCAAATGCTTAAAGATATCATCCATTCTTTTTTGAAACTCAGAGGATGCATTCTTCAATCCAAATGGCATGACTCTCCATTGGTACTGACCATTAGGTACAATGAAGGTTGTCTTGTACCTGTCTTTCGGAACAATGCCAATTTGCCAGAAACCACTTTTTAAATCAAATTTGCTAAACACATTGTATTTTCCAATCTTTGCAAATAACAACTCCTTGGATGGCAGAGGGAACCTGATAGGCAGTAAAGCTTCATTCAAAGCTCTGTAATTAATTACCATTCTAGGTTTTCCTCTTTTTTGTTCACTATGTTTGTTTACATAGAAAGAAGGACAAGCCCATGGGCTTCTACTGGTTTCTATTAATTTTCTATCCAAGAGTTTAGATATCTCCTTTTGACAATATTCAGATTATGTGGGAGACATATGATTGGAAGAAGCCTTTTGAGGCTTGGCAATATAATCTTCTTTGTATGGAAGACTGACAAAGTATTGTTCTCTTGTCTAGAAAGCATTAGGGTGTTCTGATGTGCAATCCTTCTCTATTTTATCCTTCACATCCTTAATAATCTCAAGACCATGTTTCTCAGTATGATTTATTATTTTTTGGATCTTGATTAGGCTTTCAGCAGATTTCTCAATGTCTTGG
>ML789979.1:10560-26935 GCA_009831015.1 Picea engelmannii | reverse complement strand
GAGGGGATCTGTTTTGTAGGAGGCTGACATGATGTAGACTCTTCCTGGGAAGGAATACCTTTCTGACAAAAGTAGCAATTTTCAGATCCTATTTTGTGATATAGGAGATGATTATCTAGTTTGGATCTGTTTGCAACGGGTTTGTATACAGGAGTTCTAGAAGGAGTAGTTTGCATAGAGGGGGAAGTAGAAGTAGATCTTCTAGGGTAAGAGTCAGAAGTGCTCGTAGATAGAGAAGACACTTTTCTTTCTAGATCTTGGATCCTAACACTTTGGGATCTTCCAATTCTTAATACTTTATTTCCTGACTCATTTTGTTCAATCATCAGTTGTTGGGTTGTTGTAGGTGTAATTCTAGACTGTACAGGATGATACTCAGCGGACCATTCATCTGGTACTGTAAGCTTGGCGAATCCAAGAGTAAGGGGTGTAACATTTCCTGGACCAACCACCACGCTTTCGGAAGTAGCGCGTTGAAGAAGTTTAGGATTGAGGGCAGGCATAGTAGTAGAGACAAAGCGAAGACAAGTTGTTGTATGTTGTATGATGCTACTGCTTAGTNATGTACTAATCGGTAGCATCATAAACAATAGACAAAAAGAACACAAGAGATTTATCCTGGGAAAACCCCAAATGGGGGGAAAACCCAACAACCTTTCTTAGATAGAGTTTAAACAATAGACAAAAAGAACACAAGAGATTTATCCTAGGAAAAACCCAAATGGGGGGAAAACCCAACAACCTTTCTTAGATAGAGTTCATTCACAAAGCAAGTCCAATCAGATAAACCCTGGCACAAGTGCTAGCTTAACCACAAATACCAACCCAGCTGCAGCAGCACCATACAAAGGTAGTGTACCTCCTTGAGGAGTAGCACACAAGAGAGAGATACCAAAAGATTGAACAAGAAGAAATTGGGCCACTACAACAGTTGTGTCTCCTTCTCCAAACTTGTACCTTGCTTCTGTGTAGCTGGGAAAGTGTGAGTGAACAAATGAACTAAGGCGCCTCCTATTTATAGTCTTCTTGTCCTTCTAGCTGGGTCGACTTCTCTTCTGGGAAGTTGTCTTTTCATTATCCTTTATTCTTTTGGGCCATCTTCTCTTATAGGGTATTTCAACATCTGTCCAATGAATTTTTTGCTTCCAGAATCTTCTATGTATCTAAGAAAGGTCATCTAGGAGGCAAAGATCCTCCCATAACTACCAAAACATCAACATTTCCTTCATCTTTCTTGTCCTCTTTATCTATGTCTACAGTCTCCGAACCATTATCATATCCAAGTTATGTCTTATCGGTAGGTGATCTCTGATTGCTAAGAATTTCATCTATCTTTTCAGTACTTCTTCCAAAATTTTCCAACTTTTCCATTATCAACATCAGCTCTTTTCTTGTGTGATCCAATTATGCTTTTAATTTCTCACAATCTTCTAATTTCTCCTTCAAGTTGTCAATTGTCTTTTCAAGCTTATAACTATCTTCTTCACAATTTTCCAATTCATTTCTCAACTCTCTATTTTTGTTTCTGAGCTTGCTATTTTCATTTTCAACATACTTTAATTTTTCAAGATTCCAATCATCTTCTTGTTCACTTTTTGTGATGTCTTTGCCTCCCCAGAAAGAGTCAAATCTTGTTTCTTCATCAGAGTCTTCTTCATAATTGATTTCTTCTATTTCAGAAATTTTTTTATCATCATTCTCAGTTTCTTGAGTTGTGAAGAGATCTTCTCTTACATCCCTTTCCTCTCCATCGCTTTCATCTAAAGAAATGTCGTCCTCTTTGGAGTAGAGGCTATTTTTCTTGTGGAATCTTTTCTTTTCTTCAAAAGGACATTTCTTAGCATACTGTCCTATTCTACCACAATTTAAGCATTTAAAAGGTAACTTACCTTTGTATTTGTCAGTTCCCCTCTTGAGATTTCTTACAAAATGTGCTTCTTCTTGATCTTAATCATAGCCCGATCTTTCTTTTGCCTTGTGTTCCTTGTCCTTTGTTTTCTTCATAGCTTTAAAGGCTACTTCTTTGTTTGACAATTCATTTTTTGTACCTGTTCTCAGTTCATATGCTATGAGGGACCCATGTAATTCATCCACTGTCATTTTGGTTAAGTCCCTATTCTCTTCACTGGTCGAGAACTTGGCATCATATCTCATGGGAAGTGATCTCAACACTTTATGTAAAACCGAGGATTCATTGATTTCTTCTCCTAATCCTCTCATAACATTGACAACTTCATCTACTCTAAGTAAATAGGTTGCAATATCTTCCTTTTAATCCCTTTTCAGATTTTCAAATTGTGTTCTGTGTCATTGAAGTTTGACCTGCTTGACTTTAGGGTCACCTTCATAAATATTTTTAAGTTTGTCGCATACCTCTTTTGTTGTGTTGCAACTCATCACCTTGATAGAAATGCTTGGTGTCAATCTGCCTAGGATAACATGCATGACCTTTGCATTGCAGCTCATTGACTTCTTTTCATCTGGATCGGTGGGAGTGGTTTTTGGAAATTTATAGCCATTGACAACTGAAAGCCAAATATCAACTCCTAAAGATGTAAAGTAAGTTTGTGTTATGTTGCTCCAGTATGCATAATTGTTTCCTTCAAATGGTGGAATCCCATTTGGATTGTGGCCTTGGCCTTCCATTTTTGCTAACAATCTTCCTTCCAGTGATTAAATTGTGTTGAAGGTAACCTACTCTGATACCAATTCTTGATAATGAGAGGGGGGGGGTGAATAAGTATCAAGTACAATTTATCACTTTTCACTTTTCAATCAAATAATGTGTCCAATATACAATAAATAGTAGAAGAAGAGATACACAATGCACAATAGATTTACACAGAAATCCAGGGAATTATTTTCTTATATAATATAAAATTACATTCAAAGGAAGATACAACTTACAAGATTCTATAGCTCCAAATGGAAGGAGGTTCCAACACCCTAGTTTATAGGCTCCAACCTGAAGGAAGCTACAACTCCCCAATATTCTCCAACTCCAACTAGAAGGAAGCTACAACCCCCTTTCCTTGTCCCTTACATCCACCCTTGAAAATGTATATAAAATAATCAAGTTATCAAACCACCATCATCATCAGACAGAGTATAAAAACTGCATAGAAATAAGTGCCAAGATATTCAAGAATACACTTCAAATCATATGCCAAAAACTATAATACCAGATATCGTCACTTGATAGAATCAGAAAACCAGCGGGGCCTCGCGTGACGAGGCTAGGACCACCCGCAAGGGCCTCACGGGACATTGTATACTCAACCAGCGAGGGTCTACTCAGATAGGGGTTTTTAGAAACCCTCCTCGCACCTGCAACTCTGACCTTCTGCACATCTGCATCTCTAAGTCCTCCTACGCCTTCACTACCAAACTTGTGCTTAGATATTATTAGCTTGGATGATGATAATGAGTGGTTCTTCAATGTGTATTTATACCCTTCAATTGATTCATTTTATTTACTTTAGGGCCAACCTAACACTTCTTGTTTTGCAACAGTTTTCTTTAATTCATTTTAGGGTCGACCTATAATTTCTTGTTTTCAATTCACATGGTCATCTTCAAGGAGGCATATCTCCTCAACCGTGAGGAGCCACGTGGTGTACCACCTATCGTTTGAAATGACTCGACAAGGGTTATCAATCCATGGAGGTTCTACATGCATTTTCAATGTCCTTCATGCTCTTTTTCTTCAACCAACCCGTGGGGCTTCTGAACTTCTTATAGGTTGACATCAATGACAACCAATTTTCCAACACAATTGAGCAAGGAGACCAAATCCAAGTGTCCCATGTGGCAAGTGTGATGATGTGGAATCCATGGCATGACTTCATGCATTGTCACTAATCCCACATCAATGACGCATATTCATATGTAATACATTTATCCCAAGGCAAATGGAATATATCCAAATGTCTATAGATATGATAGAAAATGAGTTCATGTATCCTAAAGCAACATCATATATCACAATGCAGTGTCATAGATATCGAGGCATGGTACTCAGATCCCAATGGAAGGTACCCACTTGGAGTGATGGGTCTAGATTCTTGGCAAGCCATTAGGTGATACACACCTAGTGATTTCTCTTAGAAAAACATAACAATAAAGGTTAGTTTTAATATTTTCCTAAGTTTTACCAAGGGGTGGCAACATTAACCCTTATACATGTAACAAGTTATAGGACAACAAGTATTTCCCAAGTCCCTAGGTGAAATATAGGTAATGTGATGAATAATTATGAAAAGGGGGAGGGAAAGGCTTCATGTGATGACCCCCAAAGTCATTTATATGCATAGGTATTGTTAATTTATTCATCTAACTTTCATGAGCTATGATTTTATGCAATAGCCTCCAAGAGGGAGATTTTAGCATTGAGTTACTTATGCTCAACATTGTTTCTTACTACCCCTTTTTCCTTTTTCTTTATGTGTTTATTTTATTGAACAAGTTGTTTTTTCTTTAGATATTCATAGACAAGCTAGGGACTAGGGTTGTAATACCCTCAAGATGATCCCTAGTAGTAATTGTACATATATTTTATAGGTTGGTGAGCCGGGATATTATGGGCCAAAGTGTGTGTGTGTGTGTGTGTGTGTGTATTATATATATATATATATATATATATATATATATATATATATATATATATATAGAGAGAGAGAGAGAGAGAGAGAGAGAGAGAGAGAGAGAGAGAGAGATGCTAAAATGTCAGCGAGTTTATCGTTGTAATATGTAATCACTCATATTATTAATAAAACACATCATTGTTGTAGACCAAGTCAGACGAAAGAGTATGGGCGGTTAGGACTCCACAAGAGGGAAAGGGGGATAAGGGCTTAAGGAAAAGGGGCTTAACCCTAGGAATAAAATAATAGTATTCCTAAAGTCTTATATTATTATGTTATCTTAAGTTCCTAATGAAAGGGAATGAATTACAAGTGGGGCTAATTGCCTCATCACTTGTGGAGCTACATGCTCCCTTTGGATGGAATGGTGAAGAGTAATAGTGATGAGAACTAGGCCCTTGCAGTTTGCACCGGGAGAGGTCGAAGAGGTTCTCTAGGAAGAAGAGGTACTCCTAGGAGAGGGGCTTCTCCCGAGAGAGAAACATCTCCAGAATCGAGATGAAAGAAGAATCTTAGCAAGATCAGATGTTTTGAGTGTCATGATTTTTGGCAATATGCTTCATAGTGTCCACACCGGAGGGGAAGGGGAAGAAGGCAGTAGGCATCATCAACATAGGTTGATGAGGTTGCACATAGGTACAAGAGGGATATCTTGTTGGTCTCCACCCTTTCAGGTACAGTCTCCAACATGAGGACATGGTTGGTGGATAACATAACATCTTGCCATATGACAGGTGCTGGAGAGTTATTTGACAGCTTCATAAAGACTAGCTTAGACTTGTGTGTGGAGCTTGGTATGGGAACCAAGCATTAAGTACGAGGATCTGGTACGGTATCATTCTGGCTTGAATTAGGACAGGTGTTGAGGTTGTCAAATGTGTTACGGGTGTCATAACACAGAAGGAGTGTTCTCTCAGTCTCAAAGATTGAGAAGGGGTACCATATATTGTTTCAAGATGGACAAGTGTTATTTGTTCCCATATGATCTAAATTCATATCAGCGGTGGTTCTTGGAGTTAAGGAGGGCAACTTATATGGGCTTAGGGGAAATACTATGTGTGTTATGACTAGCAGGAGTAGAGAAACATATGAGGAGGAGCAGGTAGCTCCACTAGTGGTGAGGCATGTAGCCATACTAGTAGCACAGAGGCAACAGGTGGCTCCACCAGTGGTGAGGCAGGTGACCCCACCAGTAGCACAGGTTCATAGGGAGAAGGTAGCTCCATGAGTGATGAGGCAAGTAGCCCCACCAATAGTGTCAGCTCAAAGGAAGCCATAGTTCAGAGGGAGTCATCCCTTAGGATCTAGGAGAGAGGAGCAGCCTCCCAAGGCTATTCAGAAGAGATTAGACTTCAAAGGAGGTCAACAGGTTTAAATGGAGCAAATGGCTCCAAAGATTGTACAGACTCAGAGAGAGTAAATTTTCAGAGGGGGCATGTGGACTCAGAGCGAGCCCAATCTCAGAGAGAATCAGTTGGCTCAAAAGGAAAGTCAACCATTTAGAGGGAGTTCCCCCTCAGGTTCAAATGGGAGAGAAGTATCTTTCAATATTGACAGGCAGGTGTCATGGGTTGTGGAGGTCAGACAAGAGGTTCATAGGCAGGAGGATTCTAGGAGATGTGTGCCCTCCATGGAGGATTTAATTGTTTAAGCAAGTTTTGCCTTGCTATAGTGACAGAGGAGGTAGATAGTAAGGAAGACATGAGGGTATGATTTACTTCAGTCACAGAGGGAGAAGTTATTGAGGTAGATTGGACAACAGGATTTGCTTTGATGACTAAGTATACAACTAGTCAGGAGGACTGGAGAGAAATATTTGCTTCGGTGATAGAGGGAGCATCCTATCAGGAGGATTGGAGTCTAGTTGTGGTAGAGGAGACAGAGGGAGGAACCTATCAGGAGGATTGGAGTGCAGTTGTGGTAGAGGAGACAAATTCACCTCTAGTGTAGGAGAGAGAGGTACATCCAGATGATGGTGGATGGGATACCTCCCTCACTAAGAGGGAGTATTGTTTATTGTAGTTTTGAGAGGTATTCCCACAAGAGTCCAAGGTGTCAGGCATGTAAGAATCTTCGTTGACACCATACCAACCTTTTTTTTCAATGAAATCGACCCCAGAATGAGGCTAGGTCCTCATGGGAAAGTTGAAGGGATTTGTGAGCTTGTGTGGGGGTGCCACACCCACAAAGAGGAATAAAATATTCTAATTAATTGTTGAGTTTAGGAAAGGCTCCTAAACTCACTCGTTGGATTTGTATATAAAGGAGAGATGTCATTATGACAGTTCATCATTGTGGAAGGATGGAGTTAGCATAAGTGACTATGCATTTGTGCTAGGTGGCTTGGTGTTTTCAACAAAAGGAAATTTTGCATGGTGAAAAATATGGCCTAGAGGAAGATAAGTCGCAGGGAGCAAATTGTACAGAGGTGTTCGTACAAGGGACGTTTTATGTACTTGTACATGAGTTACAAGAAGGTGAAGCGCATATGTATGCGGATTGCAGGAAGGTGAATTGTGTATATATGTGGTTGCAGTGAGCACAGTCATGTATACGCAGGTTGCGATGGAACAAAGAGCGTAAGTACGTGGGTTGCTAGTAAGGTGAATTGTGTACAAAATTTTATGGGTAGGAGCAGGTCTGTACAGGCTGACAGGTGACGTCAATAGGTCGTACAGGAGGTCTACAACCAATTTGTGGGCAAAAGATATTTCCAAGATATTTGAGGTTTGGTTTTTCTAATTTGTATGGTTATTGGAGGAGAAGGTTGTCCTAGAATTTTGGTGAAATTGCATTGGCTGAGAGGACGGGTTTTGTCCTCAGATTTGATCATATTTCTATTGGATGGGAGGGCTAGTCTTTCCCTCGGGATTTCTGAATATGATAAGGATACAGAACATAAATATTGTGTCTCATATGCGTTAATGATTCATCTCTGATATTTTGTGTTTCCAATGCATATAATTTCAGTCGATAATTTTCAGTGTAAAATACTCAAGTGATAACAACTAGGGTTTTACTGTTAGATCACTAAGAAGCAATTTTCAGATCTGAGAATTAGTCACATAGAGTTGTATGTGAAAATTGATAGAGACAACTTTCCTCAATGAGATCATCGAGGATGAAGTATCTATAGTTCAACCTCGGGGCTTTGAGGTACATGGAAGGGAGTCTCATGTGTGTAGGCTTAAGAAATCTTTGTACGGACTCAAACAAGCACCTAGGGCATGGTATTCTAGGATTTGATGGATTCTTGCCAAGTATGGGCTTTACCAAGAGTGAGGTGGATCCTAACTCGTACTTCATACTTGTTGGTTTTTATCCACTCATATTGGTGTTGTATGTGGATGATTTGTTTCTCATAGGTGCAAAGGAGCTTATTGTAGGGTGCAAAGCAGATTTAGCTACAAAGTTCGAGATGAAGGACATTGGCTTGATGCATTATTTCTTAGGGTTATAGATATGGCATATATCAGGAGAGATCTTCCTTGGTCAAGGAAAGTATGCAATGGATATCCTCAGGAGATTTAGGATAGAGGATTATAGATCGATGGATACACCTATGGTTACCTACCTGAAGATGGTTGTCATTTTAGATTTAGAGTTGGTGTATCCCAATATCTATAGGCAGCTAATAGGGTCCTTGATGTATTTGGTCAACACCATGTCAGACATATGTTTTGTTGTGAATAACTTGAGTCATTTCATAGTGGATTTGAGGCAAGTGCATTTGATAGCAATGATGCCTGTCGCCGGGTACTTGAGAGGTATAGAGGAGTATGGGTTGAGGTATCTTGGAGGTGATGGAGTGGAGTTGTAGGAATATACAGACTCGGATTGGGCAGGGAGCGCAGTAGACAGAAAGAGCACCTCAAGGTGCTACTTCAACTTGGGATCAACAGTGATTACATGGTTCAACATGAAGCAGACTTCTGTAGCACTCAGTTCAACGAAGACAAAGTATATGGAAACGAGTATGGCCACCGGTGAAGCCATTTAGCATCGCAAATTGCTTACAGGTTTATTTGATCTGGAGTTAGAGCCTACGGTGATATACTGTGATAATCAGAGTTGTATCAAACTCTCTGAGAATCCAGTATTCAATGAAATGCCCAAGCATATTGAGATCAAGTATCACTTCATTCAAGACAGGATCGAGAAGGGAGTAGTCAAGCTTCAGTATGTCTCCACATATGAGCAGGTAGCAGATATTCTGACCAAACCCTTGGTTAAAAGGAAGTTTGTGTTATTTGGGGACAAACTTGGAGTGGTGAAGAATACCTTCTTTGGTAAGAGGGAGTGTTGATGTTTGTAGCATCGAACAGGTTTTTCCGCACAGATCTAAGTGTCTAGACATATGGAAGTCATCCAAATCCTTTTACCTTGATACTTTACTTTAATTAAAGGAATTATTAAAGTAAAGTGCTTTTATTAATTAGTTGAATTTTATTTTATGAAATGCTAAAGTTATTAGCATTAGTGTAAATATTTGTATAGCAAATGCCTTTAATCTATTCAAGTTCCTCTCTGCCAACCACATTGCCTTGTGTCTATGAGTCCACATATTTTAATCTCCTCGACTAGGTGTATGAGGTAAAGTTTTTTTTATTTGAAAAAACTTGGAGTTAGATACTTTTTTCCTTTCCAATATTATATGAGGAATTTATCTCTTCTAATACCTGATATATTCTTTATGGATTTCTTTAGATGATAACCTCCTACATGTGCAAGAAAATCATGTGTCAACATAGTATTATATAATGCAAGTAAATCAAATGTTAACAAGTTCTCCAAGTAACATTTTAAATATAACTTTCTACTTACCTCGCGTACTTGTCAAGATGATGTGTAACTTGATTTACATTGTTATCAAAGTTGTTTGGGAGAGACAGAGGTAGAACATATCGCAACAAGGATTAAAGCATGTATGTTTCATATTGATTAGAAACAAACCATTTATTACTAGTAAATAATGTAATCAACATGAGGTCATAAATATTAAAAATAATTGGGGTGGCAGGTGCAAGTGGGGTTATCATTTCCCCGGGAGGAAATTAAAGGCTTACTTTTTCATGGAGCTTAGGTATGGCAACAAATAATAAGGCATAATCATATTCCCTCCTTCAGGGCTTGCTACTAGCCAGTTGACAAGATTTAAACTCTCTAACAATTATGGGGGATTCGAAGGTGGTAAACAATCATGTTCGAAAGAAATCTCTTCCACATGACATGAATCTTCAAAACATTTTCATAAGAATTCACAAATAACTGGAAGCCATGTCTCATATCCTCCCCTTCCATGTGCTTAGATCCAACAATTCCATCGTGAACTCTCAAGAAATTTAGTCGTTTGTGACCAAGCACAAACTCTCTGCATCAATGGTCAAGTCTCCTTCCACCCTTTTCCCTAGTCAAGCATGACCTTGTATATATTTTTATTGAGTGACCCTCAAAGGCCACGCCCCTATTCTATTCCCCAAGCTTTACAAGCTCCCAATTCCCCCCCTTGCCAACCCTTACTTGTCATCCTCGAGTTTGAGGTTGACACGAGTCCCTTTTGTTGAGCACATGTCACAACCTGAGGCTGTACGAGGTCCCGCCTCCAGATCTCTCATCCACCATGCATCTACTTGCATCTATGTTGGTTTGTGCATGTGGTCCTTTTCTTACCTTCAGTCTTTACTTCCTCTTGTTGCATGGAATGACCCCACATTCATGGATCTGGTACTTCAACCCAAGTCTCTAACGTCATCCTACACCTTGGCAGCCTCATCCACCTTCAGTAATTATGGTATGTCTATCCTAAATTTGATTCTCATATGATGTGAGAGGACAATTGAGCTAATGGCTATGAAAATGGTTAAGCCGCAAATTTGGAGATGTCGGTCATTTGCACATAGACCTGGAGGATCAAAGATGGCTCATGACCTAGAGAATAACAATGAAAAGAATTTTTATCATCATTTTGTAAGGTTTCCACTCTTGCATTTGGGTGTCTCTGTTAATTTGTCATACTCTCATGAAGATATCGAAGGCAATTGAGGGAGGACATAATTGCAGTTACAAGTAATGGAAAATAGAAGGACAGGGCATGTGAGATGGCATCGAGAGGTTAAATAAGAAGATTACAGAGCGTTGGAACAAGCAATCCAAACATTTGGCTGGACAACCTGTCAGCATAACTTGTCACCAATATGGAACTATTGATTGAACAAAGGCATAAGCAGTAATGGATCGAGGATTAAGTGGGAGCCATTAGAACAGAGGTCAATGATATGTGTCATCAACCAATTTATTCAAGGCCAAACTGTGATACCACATGGATATCTGAAGAAGCCTCCTCATCAAGTCCTCCATGCATGGTACTGGATCTAAACAACCCTCCAGAACCAAAAGCAGCAGGAATGGAAAACCCTCCAGGACCAAAAGCAGAAGGAATGGACAACCCTCCAGGACTAGAAGCAGAAGGAATGGACAAGAAAGACAATTAACTCATGTAGTTCAAATGTTTTTTTTGTGTTTTTTCCCTGGGCATATTTTATAGGATATATAGTTGGAGTGACTCTAGAACTTTGTTTGGAAAAAAAGATAATAGTTGGCTGGCAAGCCTATCTAGTTAAATCACAACCTAATTTTGAAAGCATAGGCCGGTTTTTTCCTTTGTAATAATTTTCTATTGTGAGTTCTCTCATAGATTTTGATTAATATATTTATTGGTTTCCTTAATATGTGTGTGTGTGTGCGTGTGTATTAAAAATGACAAACCTTAATAAAGGTGTGCCAATTGTGAATTTTTACCCCACTAAAATCACATTTATTTGTTCTCATACTGTAACGACCTCCTCGTTGTTACGACAACCACTCTGAGAAAAGGTGCAAATTTTTATTTTTTTTTGTGGTTAAGGTGTGTGCGCGCGTGTAGAAGTAACAAACATACTTGACTCTACGTCACCACTTGACAACCAACAAGACGCAACCACGATGTTCAACATAAGAAGACTGAAGGCAGACAACGGGTAACAGCAACAATATACGACCATAGGCGAAAGGCGCATAACACAAACATTAAGACATACTGGGAGTGCACAGTAAGAACACAGAGGGAAGAATCCAGGGTGTTAGGGTTACTATTTCAAAAGTAGGGCATTTAGTCTTATGTCTTTTCGAAAGAAGATTAGACAGGCTCCTGGCCGACTGCTCAGGCAAAAACTAGTAACCCGACCTAGAACAAGACGCCAGCAAGACGAACCCAACAAGATGACCCCGACATAACCCAGTGACAACAAGCAATAAACGCCCCTAGACATAAGGTGTACAACTAGCAGCTGTAAGCAGAAACGACACCAGGTGTTAAGTACAGTACAGTCACAGATGGAAGAACCCAATAGTAGAGTTTGCTATTTCTGCACAGAAAAGCAGGGCTTTTAGTCTTATGTCTTCTCGAAAGAAGATTAGACAGGCTCCTGGCCGACTGCTCAGGCAGAAACTAGTAAACTCTGTCAGGTGTGTCGCAAGAGTGGAAACCCTGCCTTTAAAGGGCCCGAGACTCTTGATACGGCACTGGATTCTTTACCCAGAAAAATCACACACACAGACAGGTCTCCTAAGGCTACCAGGGGGTGACTATATCCCACCCGACACAAGCAGACCAGGCAAAGAACGATCTCGTCTAGGTACGACAACAACTCAAGACAACCACTAACCCTACGGACGCACAGGACCGAAGGACTCCGACAATGACCCAAGGAAGTTAAGGCAAGGTAGTTCCCACGACTCAAGGCATGTAATACTGGCCCAATACTCCCTTGAACTCCATGAGTAGACGAGATACCCAGCCCAACCGTTTAAGAATGTAAATTTAAGTCATTTCAGATTTCCCCATTACAATCTTAGCAATTCAAGGTACTTGGTTCTAGGACCTTATTTTTATAACCATCAATAACCCAAGTTTTCATCGTAATAAGATAAGTCCACAATGCCATTGTTTTTCATAAAGTACCTAACACTAAAATTGCACCTTAATTTATAATGACATATATTACCTTTACACAATTCAATATAAAAATAACATCACATTGATAAATGACATCATATTTGAATATATCAATAAACCATCATATTTACAAATGACAAGATATAACAATTACAATATTTAAAATGACATTATTTAAATAACAGTATTTTAAAAGGGACCCTATATAAAGATATTTAAAATGTCACACCTAGAATATCCACATTTAAAAGGACAAAAGTAACATCATAATTAAATGGACATCATATATACAAGTAACTTCAAATTGAAATTCACGATACCATCACATAATTAAAAGGGCAATAGGTAAAAACAACCATATTTAAAATGACCATAATTCAGAAGAACATTATTTACCAAGACAAAAATAATAAAGTTAAAACTGACAATAATTAATAATAAGAATAATTAAAATGTCGTTAAGTAGAAGGGCTTCTTAATTCCATATAACGAAGACCAATTGCCATTTACAGTACCAGGACTAATGGTGTTAGCAGGAAGCATTACGCTGCATCAACAGTACCATAACATTACATTTAATAAATTCCAACAATAACGTCTACATTTAATTAGTAACACGGTAACATTACATCCACAGTTTGCTATAACTATGTAATATGGTAACTTCACTATACACACTTCAACAACAGTATATGCTAACAATAGCAATCATTAATGCAATAATCTTATTTATAGATCGATGCTCGATGATCAGGGACCAACTATCAACACAGCCACGTCAAAATATAGTTAATCACAACGCAGTACTCTAAGATTATTGACACCCTAGTTATACAATTAACACTAACATAAACAAAAGATAGCAGTAAGGAAATAGATCTTAGGAAGTCCTTTTTCTTCAACATAACCATGTGTTACCCGCCCAGCGGAACTGGCCTAAAAGCAATTTATCAAGGTTGCAATCTAAGTTTAGCTTAAAACAACATGGGCGCAAATTGAATTACAACGTCAACAGTGCACTATCTAAGTCAATTACCCGACCCCAAAAAATAAGATCTAAATCAACAATAATATAACGCTATCGATGTCACCCACCCCTGTAGGATATTGACATTCCTTAAACATTATTAACCCTGAATTGAACCCGAAGGCAATCAAGAATTAAGGCACTCGACAGAAAGAACCCATCTGATATGAGTGCCCGTCAGAAGTTCAAGGGCCACATAAAACCCCCACGCCAGGCTCCACGAAATCAACCTTGGCAGCTATCAATTTGGCTGCTGACTTCGCTCAGCATGTAGCATAAAATCGGATACAGCCTGGCTACCCCAAAAAAAGGAAAGCAACTTTATCCTGGGCAAGTGTGAGGAGCTGGAAAACGCAGCAGGTAATTCCTTCCGTTAAACCTGGGCTTCCTTACCATACGTTGGCAGGTCAACAAATAAAGCTAGGTGCATTAATTTCTTTTATAGAAATAAAGCCGTCATCATTAATGAGTTTAATGTGATCTAAAATCTCGTATTGTTTCCCGGCGAAGTGAAGCGTGTAAATTATGTTCCAGACGGCAAGGCAAAGAGGCAGAAACGCCATGCAAGAGCGGAGGTAAGGTTTAAAAGTTGCAGGGCGAATGCATTAAAACTTACACCAGCGCGCAGCCTGCGACCAGCGTGAGAAATCCCTGTCGCAATCTTACCCAGGAGTGCCTGAGTACAGAGGTATAATACCTGATGTTCTATTGGTTAAATGATTGCAGAGCAGTCCATAAGATCCGCCCCCTCCGATTGGAATTGTCTAGAACGACTCCCACCGAAAACAACACCACGAAAATGCCAAAACAAAAATTCTTCAACTGATCTGAAGATAAAAATGCCAGGATGCAAATGCCAGAACGAAGGGCCAAATCGATCGCCAGGTCAACTGAACTTAGGATAAAAAGCTAGAGAAAATACCAGATCGAAGGGCCCAATCGAACGCCAGATCAACAGATCTTAGAAAAAAATGCCAACGAAAAATACCAGAATGAAAGCCAGAGCGGAATAAAACGTGCCAGGAAGAACTCAGTTGCCGGATCGACAACCCAATGCCAGGAACCTCTATCCAAAACTTGACATTTGACTCCACCAGTTCGTAAGGAATGATAAATAAAAAAAATGTTGAGTTAAACCTCTAAAATTCGCTGAGATAAACTGTCAAGATCTGGTTCGCTAGGGTTAAATCCTAAAGGAAACGCTGAGAGTTTTTTTTTTCATCTTTACCGAAGTAAAAAGCACAGAGATGGAGCTTCGCCATCCGTTAAACTCAGGGTAATGAAACAAAGTTAAGGAAGAGGTGCGCAAACAGGTCCGGCGAGATAAAAACGTGGAGGAAGGAGAAAGACAATTAAATGGTCCAGAACATAAACAATGATTATTCACACAGTCCAGATTTATACGCAATAATGATTTTACACACTCCCGAACTATAGACAATAGTTAGATTCGCCAGTCATTACCATCACCGTCCATTCATAAACTTCACAATGCCATTATCATGAATTCTAACTATCACTGGTTGTCATTGTCGGCTAAATTATACAGCAACAATATTATAGCGAAAAAGAAACCAATTCAACATTCTACTCTACCGAATAATGCGTGTACCTTTTTCCTTTCGACCGCCTCGATTGATGTCTGCGCCTCAGTTGATGTCCCGCGCTCCCTTCCGCTCCTGCTCGCCGACCGTAGAGACCTCACCGGTACCTCCCAGCCAATCGCTAGGGGTACTCTGCTTCCCCCTTAGCCCCCCGAGCAGCAAAGGGGCCACACAAGATCCAGAGATAAGACTAGCTTCTCAGCTCGCCTCCAAGGCTGAGCTACCACTCCAATACAGCTGAGAAATTCCCAACTCCTCACAAGCAAACAGTCAAGCCTAAATTTGGCAGCATAACGTTACGCTCACCGTTCATCCCTTCTTCCTCCTTTTCCCCTTCTTTTATAGAAATTTGAGACCCACCTACTTTACCTAAACCATTATTAATTTAATTTTTTATGACAAACCTCTAAAAATTCTTTGTCGTCCAAGTGTCACTCATCCCCCATGGTTCTCCGAAATTATTTTCTTTAATTTAAATAAAAGACTCATTTCCCTCACCCCCCTAAAGTCGCTCCATAATTTACTTCTAGGGTTCCTAGATCCCCTCTCATGCTTTTAATAACTTTCCTAAAATGAAGTTGTTGATTTTTAGTAACTCCTTAATTGTTGATTCCTTTTTGTTTTTTACCCTAGGTCCCCTAGTTTCCATTATTAAGTTTCCTTTATTACAAGTTTCCTATTTCTATTATTTATTTCTCTCTCTTTTTTATTTTATTATTTTATTTTATTTTATTTTTATTTTTAAAACCCCAAAATATAAATGCACTCATTAACCCTTTCATTGTATTTCTAAAATCCTAACTTTTATACTCCCACACTTTAATTAGTTTTATTTCTTCTTTATCATTTAAAAACCATGGGTTTCAATTAATTTATCTCCCTCATTACTTTACCCCCTTTAATTTTAAGAAGACTTTAACGAACACTTAGGAGGGTTTTAGTTTATGTCCTTAAGTTTATTTTTATTTTGGAGGGTCTTCTCCTAAGGCTAAATCAAAATTTTATCTTAGGGATGTTTTAAATTTAGGTTTAGATTCGAACTGGGTGACAATCAATTAGGGGAGTCGTTTTGAGAATTTCTAAGGGCGTTAAGGTCTCAGGGTCATCT
>ML789978.1:290783-306256 GCA_009831015.1 Picea engelmannii | reverse complement strand
GACATAAATGTTACAGTCGTTAATCGTATTTGAAGGTAATTTAATATTTTATCGTCTCCCTCTATGTTCTCTTCACATGGATTACTAATTAGACTTTGTTCAATATTCTGGGAAATATGATTTAGGTTTTGCTGATTGCTTGAAGTTCCTGTTTCGTATGAACTTTCAGAAACTGATTCAGCATCAGCAGGGGAAAGGTAGGAGGAAATGCTTTCTTCTTGATCTTCAGTTTCCTCCACATCAATGTCAGATGAATCCCATGGGCCGAATTCCGCTTTCAGCCCATTTGCTGCATAATGATAAGTGTCCGTTGCACCATTAGTATCGTTTCCGAAAGCAATATTTCCATCCAAAGGAGTAAGGTTTGGAACCCCAGTTCGTATGAAATGTTTAATAAGGCAAAGGAAGTATCTGCGATAAAACTCCATATCTCCGCTTGCAATAAAAAGTTCGTGACATTCACACTCGCCAGAAGTGGTAATGTCTTTCATACATTTACCGCATGCCAAGACTGTATTTATCATTTCTGATCTGCTTTCGTTCTGAATTTGTACGCGGGGTTGCTCCATTTCTACTTATTAAACCAAAAAATCTCGCACTCACACCTTCCAATCTTTTGCTCCAAAATGTCTGTGGATGATCGAGGACTTTGCACCTTATTCAAATAATCACTAACTGTAATTTTTAATTTACAAAGGGGATTATGTGTTTATATATCTATCTGTACCTACATAAAAACAAGCTATTTCTGTGTCACAGGCCGACATTATTTCTTTACCGTAGAATTGGACTTTAACGGTTTACCGTTTCCGTTTCCATCTCCATTTCTGCTCAGATTTAATCTCTCGTCAAGTTAGAGAGGCCGACAAATTGTGTTGGTTAAGAATCAATTTCTCTTGAGATCAAATTTGCTCAATATATTGCAGTCACAAATTTTATGTAAAAGAGCCTCTTTGTTAGGAATTGGATAAGTAATGGGCATCAATCTTTCATTCTACTTATTTACATAAAACGCTGGGCAAGCCCAAGGACTTCTGTTGTTGTTTTTATCCGCTTCCTTTCCAGTAGTTCTGCTATTTCCTGCTTGTCGTATCTATGTTATTTCTGCTTGCAGTATCTCTGCCTTGGTAACAAACTTGCTAATGTTGGATCTGAGGATGTAGAACTACTCGGACCGCTTCATGATGTTTGTTGCTCTCTAGGTCTAGACTGCGCACCTGTTGTTCTTACTGGAGTATTATGCGCTATGATTTGCGTCGCAGTGTCGGGTGTAGAAAGGACTGTGCACTAAATCGTACAAGGTGTTTGAGCCACTTCTTGTTATGTGTCATCGTGCTCCATTACATCAATAATTTTGACTATCTTTGCTATGCTTCCATCCCATGCTTCATTCTCCACGAACTGAACATCGCGGTTGATTATGACTTTTCTTGCAATAGGATCATACAGCTTGTATGCTTTTGTATCTTCAGAGTACCCAACAAATATACATTTTTTTCCTTTGTTGTCTAGCTTCTTTCTCAGCTCATCTTGAACATGTGTGTATGAGACACAACCAAAAACTTTTAAGTGTGTTACATTATGCTTTATACATGTCCAAGCTTCTTGAGGAACTCTGTTCTTCACACTCTTTGTCGGACAATTGTTCATGATGTATATTGCAGTTGCTAATGCCTCAGCCCAATATTCATTTGACAAATGTTTGGCTGTCAACATACTGTGTGCCATCTCCATGATGGTTATCTTGTTTCTCTCTGCAACACCATTTTGTTGTGGTATATACTGCACGGTAAATTGCTTGTAGATGCCATGAACTTTACAAAAGTTATGAAACTCCCTTGAAATGCATTCTCCTCCTCTACCAGTTCTTAGACATTTGTTGTAATAATCACTATGCCTTTCCACAAGCGATTAAAACTATTGAAAACAACCGAATTCATCAGATTTGTGCTTTAGAAAATAAATCCACATCTTTCTTGAGAAATCATCAATGAATGTTAGAAAATAAGAAATGTCTCCTATGGATGGTGTTTGCATTGGTCCACAAATGTTTGAATGTACAATTTTCAGTGGAGCTTTTGCTCTGTAAGACTTGCCAACTAGAAATGATTCTCTATATTGCTTGCAAAATATGCAACCTTCACATATCCTTTCTGGTTTTTCAATCAATGGAAAACTTTTTACCATATCCTTTGTGTGTAGTAGCTTCATACCTTCAAAGTTCAAATGTCCAAATCTAAAATGCCATAGCCAGGAATCATCATGTACTTCAGATTGGAATGTTGTCTTCATTTATGCACCATTTTCTCCTTTCTTGGTACTGCGCACACTATTTTCTTCATTGAAACTATGTGCACTTTATGTTGTAAATGCAGTGTCTAACTGCGCATCTTTTTCTTTACCAACAACTAGTTTTGTATTCTTCTTCTCGAATGGCTTCAATGTCAATGGGAATATTATGTTACTTGTCATCTGGATTCTTGCAATAAGTTGATTGATTGGGCATTTATCCATAATCACACAGTGATTATCTTCCATGTAGATTACGTATCATTTTTGTAACAATTGTCCTGTGCTCATCAAATTATGCTTCAGACTAGAAACATAATATACATCGGGCATAAATTTATGTTCTCCTTGCTTAGTTAAAATGTTTATACTTCATTTTCCTAAGACAGTGACTTGGATATCTGTTCCAAGTGTAACCTTGGTTTTGACTGACTCGTCCAAACTAGAAAACAATTCTATGTTTCTTGTTATGTGGTCACTGCAGCCTGAATCTAAATGTCATATGTCACAAGGACTTGCTTGAGAAACATTGCATTCAACTGGGGATACTATAGGCATTGCCTCAGCGCGTGCCATAAACATAGGATTGGTTTGGTTATTTGCGTTGTTTGAATGATCTTGACTTTTCTTGTTCTGATTATACTGTCTCTTCCTGTACTCATAAGCATAATGTCCATACGTTTTACAGTAATGGCACTGAATCTTTGATTTGTCAGTTCTCTGACCACTTGGATGATTGGTATTTGGGTTTTGACCTCTTCCACTAGTATTTCCATGATTGCTCATGTGTCCACCTCTAACAGAACTTCTTCATCTGCCTCTAGAGTTAGCTCTCCCCCTTCTTCCTCTTCCACGACTTATAGATGACTGCACAGAAAATGCATTCTATAATGACATATTTGACCTATTCAATCTATGTTCATGATTAATGAGGGAAGCTTGTAGTTCATCTAGACTAAACTAACTCAAGTCTTTGATTTCTTCCAAAGTCACAACTAGGGTATCAAATTTAGGAGGAAGACTCCTAAGTACCTTCTCAGTAGCTTTTTTTTCGATTATAGTTTCACCATGAGACTTAATATAATTTATCAGGCCAATGACATGGGTATAAAGGAATCTATTATGTATGTATCTTTCATTGGAAGAGATTCAAAATCTCTTCTAAGAATTTGTAGTTTTGAAGTCTTTACTTTGTCCATACCTTGATAACAGGTTTGTAATATGTCTCATGCCTCCTTGGCTTGCATTGTTGATGCAACTCCTAGGAGTATGCTCTCATGCATGGATTTATGTATATATAACATCACCTTTCCATCCTTCTTCCTTTTATCTTTCAAGACGCCCTTCTCAGCTTTGTTGTCTGATCTGCTAGTTCCACATAGCCATTTTCGACTATCTCCCATACATCCTGACCTCATAACAACGCCTTCATGGTAAAGGGCCACATCTCATAATTCTTTCCTGTAAAAGTGGGAGGTTGTAGATTTGAAGTAGAAGCCATATTTCTCCTTATGACAGAGATGTTGCTCTGATAAACTTGTTTTGATAGAATATTCTTTGATCAACCTGCTCTGATACCAAATCTTGGATCTACAATGCGCAGAGAAACTGTGCACAGCGCAATGACAAAATACTGTGCACCACAAAACTCAATCACTGAACACTTGGAGCTTACCGCACAAAGGGAAACCTACTGAAATTACTATGTGTTATGATAGAACACTTAATGAAATGATTTATGGATGCAGAAATAACACAATGTTATGCTTAGCACATAAACTAAGAAATACACATGAAAGTTGTCAACACACAAAATACTTGATATTAATAACTTCGGTGCAGTGCGTGAATACAAAATACAATAACTTAAGATGAGATTTGACTCCAATGGCTTCGTTGACTTCTGCAACTTACAATCATACACACAGAACTTCTGCTCTCTAACTTCTTTGACTAACTTCAGTTGTTGTTGCTCCTCTCGATTGTTCTCTCTATTCGTCTTTGCATCTGTTATTTGAATAACTAAAGACTCGGACTTATATGAGCTACGAATGAGACTTCTTGTAGAAGTAATACTGACTCAACATTAAAGACAACCATTAATACAACTGACTCTCAACTACTTAACTGGATTCAAGAAAGATAATACTGGCTCCATTAATTTAACTCCCCTGCTATCGACTGATAAAACCGATTTTGCGTAAACGTAAGAGTAAACTAATGAACAGAAGTTGGAGACTGACAGAACATATTGACAAATCAGTTGTCTGACAAAATCAATTGACTGACAAATCGACAGAGACGTGAGCTCATTAACTTGTAATTACTATTTCCAACAATATGTACACTATGATTCCAATTTAGAAACAATAGGGACCAACACCTTTCCTGCGTGAAGATCTACATTTTTGATAATTTTCTTGATTTTGCTAATTTTCTCAATAGATGGCCCTATTTCTTCAGGATGGAACACTTCCTCAAGAAAGAGTGGTGGCTGGACCTAGAAATATATTGGTAATATTATTTTCATTTTCCCAAATTATATTGACATATGAATGGAACCAAGAATTTATCTCTCTGTCTAAAGTTGCCAATACCATAAAACTTAGAAGAATATCAATATGTACTTCCTCCTCACGTCAAAAAGTAATTTGAATGAAAAAAACCTCCTAGTCTTTTAATGCCAATAAGTACTTCTAGCAATCTCCCATTGCAAACTGAAAGATCAGATTCTCTTAGACATCAAGGGAAATTCTTATCTCGATTGTAGATTCCTTCCATCAAACGGGTATGGAGCAAAGTCAACGGTATTCAACCATTGACTTTTCTCCATACCCATTCGATAGATGAAATTTGCAATGTAATATCCCAAGACCGGGCGTCAGTTGTAATTGTGAATGTAAATATGTTTTGTAGGATGGTGAACCAAGTGATTATAAGCTAGGAGGCTTATGTGATGATTAGGCCGGAGAGCCTAGATATTAAAGGCCAATGAGCCTATTTTTGTATATGTAAATACTCATATCATTAATATAAATACGTCATTTCATGTAGACCAACCACGATAAAATAGAATGGGGGACTAAGCTCCACTAGGTAGGGAAAGGGAAAGGGCTAAGAGGCTAGCAAAAAGGGATAAGCTTGAGGGCTTATCTCTAAGGGAATATTATAATACATTTCTTAAAATACTAAGGTTTGGGAAATAACTCATGTTATCCTAAGTTCCTTTGGGGAAAGGAACAAACTCCAAGTTGAGAGGAACGAGCTCCAAGAGAGCCATGTGTCAATCTTGGCACATGGAATTATATGTGGGGAAATTAGTTCATTTTAGGGGGTTCCCTTCCATGCTTCCCACACACTTACGCATTCCCGCAGGAAGACATTACCTCCATTGTTGACCTTTGAACGTGCACGTACCTCTGAAACTTGCATGCATTCTGGAGCCATATCTCGTGTTTTATTATCATCAGTTGAAACCTGTGATCCTCATGGGTGGCACAACGCACCTGTGCCTACCTAAGCTTGTGTTGTACTTTATTGTTATGAGCAGTGCCTATTTCCAAACCCGAAGGTTGTGGTTGTTGCTTTTACCTGTGCATTAGTTGAACATTGAAGTTGTTTTCACCTAAGCATGTTGATGGTTATCTAGGAACGGGAGTGAAGAGGCTGGTTGTCAGGCCCGTGGAATGAAGATGCAGGTTGTCAGGCCTGTGAGCAACTCTCTCCAAGTGAGAGAGGTTTTTGGGGAAGTGATTTCTTCTGGAGGGATCCCAGCAGTAGCTATAGTGCTCTAATAATTCATGTCTACCCTGTTGTTGAAGTCCTAGAAGGGAAGTGGGGCAATCAAAGGACTATTGAGCAGAGAAGGGGAACACTTCCTGGGGTCGGACAAGCATGTGGGGAATGAGAGGTTGTAGGTTGTGTGTATAATTTGTCTCCTAGGAGGTAATCCTTCCTGATCGACTGTGTAGCATCCCATTGTCTTAGCCTAGTTGATCCAGAATTGGATCTCGGGACCAAAATGGGTCCAGGAAGGCCTAAAAATCAAAGTGCTCAAAATGGCTTCAAAACAGACATTTGTGTAGGCCTCGTTGATACGAACCCAACGCAACTTGAACGGGCTCAAACAGATGTTTTATGCGAAAGATATCGCAATCTATTTGTTTTGTCAAACAGGCAAAAAAAGATGTTGATTGTACAGTCTGTACAGTCCGTATAGTGCTGACGTGGCAGATGACTTTAAAGGTCGTATGGCCATACAGATGACATGGAAGGTAGAGTGGATGCTGACATTGCAGATATAGTGGCGTTGACTGGATATGACAGCTAGACGAATCATCGATGGACACGTGGCATGTTTGTGGGCAAGTGTGATGGTGCCACGTGGCCTAGTCCTGGGCTGCCACGTGGAACCCCTTCATTGGTCGTTCGAGTTTGGAAAAAGTTTATGGGGTTCAGCGAGAATTAAACCCATGACCTATGGTCCGGGTCGGAACAATTTGGAAAGGGCTCGGCTACCAGCCCGCCCGCATTAGTACTTAATATATATAGTTTAAAACTTATATATAAAGTGAATTCGTGGTTCAATTGGTGGAGGATAGGGCTCGGGCTAGGCCCCATCCCCTGGTGTATCGCACACGACTGATACCGAAATGACCCTACACTCTGGTTTGTTTGGCAGGGTTTTGTATGGAGTTGGCCCAGCCCTCAGTGCATAGAACCATACTATGTGACCGATGCCCTAACCATAACCACCAGCACGTGGATATATGGAGCTTAGCCCGATCGCATGCATGTGACTTGGAAATATGACCCTTGTTCTATCGTTGGCGCGGAATCTGTGGGCTTAGCACCCGGTCGTATAGTTGACGTGGCAGGTACAGTGGATGTTGACGTGGCAGGTATAGTGGCATTGACTGGGTGTGACAGATGGATGAATCATCGATGGACACATGGCATGTTTGTGGGAATGTGTGATGGTGCCACGTGGCCCAGTCATGGGCTGCCACGTGGCACCCCTTCATTGGTCATTCGAGTTTGGCAAAAGTTTATGGGGTTCAATGGGACTCGAACCCATGACCTATGGTCCGGGTCGAAGCGATTTGGCTAGGGTTGGGCTAGCAGCCCGCCCACATTAGTACTTAATATATATAGTTTAAAACTTATATATAAAGTGAAGTCGTGATTCAATTAGTTGAGGATAGGGATGGGGATAGGCCCCAGCCCCCGGTGTGTTGCATACGACCGATACTGATATGACCCTGCATTCCGGTTTGTTTGGCATAGTTTTGTATGGAGTTGGCCCAGCCCTAGGTGCATAGAACCATACTATGTGATTTTTGCCCTTACCATAACAACCAGCACGTGGATATATTGAGCTTAGCCCAATCGCATGCCATGTGACCCGAACATATGACCCTTGTTCTATTGTTGGTGCGGAATCTGTTGGCTTGGCACCTGGTCATCTCCGCTTGCAATAAAAATTTCGTGACATTCACACTCACCAGAAGTGGTAATGGCTTTCATACATTTACCGCATGCCAAGACTGTATTTATCATCTCTGGTCTGCTTTCATTTTGAATTTGTACACGGGGTTGCTCCATTTCTACTTATTAAACCAAAAAATCTCGCACTCACACCTTCTAATATTTTGCTCCAAAATGTATGTGGATGATCGAGGACTTTGCACCTTATTCAAATAATCACTAACTGTAATTTTTTATTTACAAAGGGGATTATGTGTTTATATATCTATCTATACCTACATAAAAATAAGTTATTTCTATGTCACAGGCCGACATTATTTCACTACTAGCTACCGTAGAATTGGACTTTAACGGTTTACCATTTCCGGTTCCATCTCCATTCCCACTCAGATTTAATCTCTCGTCAAGTTATAGAGGCTAACAAATTGTGTTGGTTAAGAATCAATTTCTCTTGAGATCAAATTTGCTCAATATATTGCAGTCATAGATTTTATGTAAAAGAACCTCTTTGTTAGGAATTGGATGAGTAATAGGCATCAATCTTTAATTCTATTTATTTACATAAAAGGTCGGGCAAGCCCAAGGACTTTTGTTGTTGTTTTCATTTCAGAGGGAGTCTCTACCTGCCATGTTGTTGAGGGATGTCTTATATGTTATGGGCTTGAAGAAGAACTTGGTTTCAGTTTCCACTATTGAGGATATGGGATATGAGGTATTGTTCCATGATGGGCATGTGCTCTTGTATCCTTAGGGATATAGTGTCACTTCGACCAAAGTGATTGGGATCCAGCATAATAAGTTGTACAAGCACATGTTTCATCCTGTTAGAGCATTAATGCATAGTACCAACAACAATGACTTTTGTCATTTATGACATAGGAGGATGGCCCATTTGCACCATGGGGTTCTGAGGATCTTGAGATAGACTGTGACTGGAGTACTAAAGTTTGGTATAGAGCACCAGGAGGTGTGCAAGGGGTGTGCTCTTGGGAAGTACACCAAGACTTATTTTCCAAGCAGTGATAGCAAAGCAGCATGTATTCTTTATCCAATTCATACTGATGTATGTGGTCCTATGTCTTCTGCCTCTTTGAGTGGATTTTTGTATTATGTCACTTTCATTGATGAATTCTCTTAGAAATATTGGATTTTCTTCATGAAGACCAAGGGACAGGTCTTCCAGCGGTTCCAAGAGTTCAAATCTCTTGTGGAGAACCAAATTGGGAAGAAAATCAAAGTGTTGAGATATGATAATGGGGGTGAGTATACCTCCCATGAGTTCAATGACTTTTGTGCTAGGGAAGGAATTAAGAGATAAATGGCAGTTCCTTACAACCCACAGCAGAATGGGGTTGCAGAGAGGAAGAACATGGCTATTGTTGGGGTTGCAAGAGCCATGTTACATGATCGGGTGCTACCATTGTTTCTTTGGGTTGAGGCTTGCAACATTATAGTTTATCTGCGGAATAGGAGTCCACACAGAGTGTTGGGGGACAAGATTCCTCAGGAGGCTTTCTCTGGGAAGAAGCTTGAGGTTGGGAACTTTAGAATCTTTGGGTGCCTTAATTATTAACATGTCCTTTCTGAGAAGAGGACAAAGTTAGACCCATGGCAAAGAAGGGAATATTTGTTGGGTATAGTGAGAACTTGAATGCTTTCTGCATATACATCCCCTCTTTTAGGAAGACAATTGTGCGATGGGATGTGAAATTTGAGGAGGATAGAGCCTTCCAGAGGTCACGAGATATGGAGCAGGGAGATCAGTTAGCTCCTCAGACTCGGGTGAGTCCTCCATAAAGCATAGTGACATAGAGTTCATGACCACCTGCTTCAAGGACTACTGGTCCACATGTGACAGGGTCACAAGTTACTAGTCCTCAGGTTACTGGTTCATAGGGTATTGTTTCTCAATTGACTAGTTCACAGACAACCTTGGGATCATCTTTAGGTACACAGTCTTCATGTGGTGGGATTGAGGAGGAGGAGTCCCCTCCATATGGTGCTACTTCATAGAAGAGGAATCCCAAGTGGCTTCAAGAAACGTTGAAGGAAGCATAGGGTTCAGTGGGGAATCCCAGACAAGTTGTGAGGGAGAGTAAACCTCCTACGAGGTTTTCCGTCTATCTTTCTATGGTGAGAAACATTAGAGAGTCTGAGCCTTCCACTTTTGAGGAGGTAGCATATCAGCAGGTATGGAAGGACACCATGGTGGAAGAGTACAACTCCATCATGAAGAATGATGTTTGGGAGGTGGTTCTGAGACCTGAGGGGAAGTCAATGGTGACTTCCAGGTGGCTCTATGAGATCAAGTATGTTGTTGATGGAAACATTGAGAAGTTCAAAGCTCAGTCTGTAGCTCGGGTGTTCTCATAGGTGGAGAGAGTAGACTATGATGAGACCTTCACTCTAGTTTCCAGATATATCTCGATCAGGGCAGCGATATCCATTACAGCGGGGATGGGTTGGAAGATCCATCAGATGGATGTGAAGACCGCATTTCTAAATGGGGTCATAGAGGAGGAGGTGTACATTGAGCAATTGTAGGGATTTGAGGTGCATGGGAGAGATTTTTGTGTATGCAGACTAAAGAAGGAATTGTATGGGATGAGCCAAGCTCCTAGAGCTTGGTATTCCAGAATAGATACATACTTGCAGCAGATGGGTTTCGAGAAGAGTGAGGTGTATCCCAACTTGTATTACATTGTAGTTGGAGAGGATCCTCTCATTCTTCTGCTATATGTGGATGATCTCTTCATTACAAGGGATGACATACTCATAGTTGGTTGCAAGGAGAGCCTTGCTTCAGAGTTTGAGATGAAAGACATTGGTTTGATGCACTACTTCTTGGGATTGGAAGTTTGGCAGGAGCCTAGACACATCTTTCTGGGACAGGGAAGATATGTTGTTGATATTTTGAGGAGATTTCATATGGAGGATTGTAGGCCCATGTCCACTACTATGATAACCAACTAGAAGAAGCCTAATTATTCTGAGTCAGAGTTGGTTGATCCTACATTGTATCGTCAGTTGATTGGCTCGTTGATGTATCTGGTCTACACCAAACCAGATCTTTGTTTTGTTGTCAACTCACTTAGTCAGTTTATGATGGAGCCTCGGAGAGTACATTGGGTGGCAGCAAAACATGTGCTCATGTACCTTACGGTTACGGTGGATTATGGCCTAACTATGAGAGAGGGGATGGAGTCAGATTGATTTGCAACACAGATTCAGATTGGGAAGGATATGTCAATGACAGGAAGAGTACCTCGGGTTTTTTCTTTGGATTGGGCTCAGTAGTGGTGTCTTGGTTCAGTTGGAAGAAAAATTCAGTGGCTTTGAGTTCTGCAGAGGCTGAGTATATGGAAACTAGTCATGCCAGTTGTGAGGCCATTTGGCTTTGCAAGTTGTTGGTTGGGATATTTTGTGTGTAGATGAGGCCCATGGTGATCTACTATGACAATCAGAGTTGCATTAAACTCTCTGAGAATCCACTTTTTCATGACAGGTCTAAACACATTGAGATTAGATATCACTTCATCTGGGATTATGTTCAGGGAAGAGAAGTTGAGTTATAGTTTATATCCACATATGAGCAGGTGGCGTACATCCTCACTAAATCTTTGGGGTGTGGTAAGTTTGTAACTTTTATAGATAAGCTTGGGGTGGTGAGGAACACTTTCCTCGGCAAGAGGGAGAGTTGAATTAAATGAAAAAGTACCAGCTAGGACAAGTGTTTCTCATCACCTACGTGCCTAGAGGTGAGAAAGTGTCCAATGTGGTCCCTAGTGAATTAATTTCATGTGAGGTGAAATTAAATGTGCCTTTATGAAAGTTAAGTGAAGTGGGTGAATGAAGAGACATTTCATTACCACCATTGATATAGTCTATCCTCCACCGTTATATTAGATGACTATTCACCTTCCCCTCATGAGGTTGAATTAGGCAGAGAGGCACCCCCATTCTTGGCATTATTCTTCATGTTATTTGGAGCTGAGAGTAAGAGAAAGAGAGAGTCGATCTTTAGAAGGAGAGTAAAATTGTTTGTTAGGGCACAATTTCCAAGTCAATTATATAGCATGTAGAACGAGGAGAAGGTACAGTAAATTGGGGTTGTATTGTACAGATTTTGAGGGACCGTACTACTATTTTTCTGGCACAGATTTTGAGGAGAAGGAGCAACATTAAATTATGGAAGGTTGGCACACTTTCTAAGGTTTTCGTATTGTATTTTCTGGTACAGAACACGAGCTGACTATTCTGGCACAAATTCCAAGGGAATCGTATAGTCATTGACACAAAAATAGAGGAGTGGGCCTATAGCATTTACTCAATAAATTATGGAATGAATTTCGAGGAGCCTTGCTTATATTTTGAGGAATTTTTGTGGATCAATTTTCGAGATAAGTTGGAATTTTTATTTCTAAAGTTGACTGTTGTAAGAAAATTCTCTCTGAACTCTGAATAATAAAGCCTCCCCTCTCTCACTAGTTTTCCCCTTGTGGGTTTTTCCAGGGTCTTGATTTTTGGACCAAATTTTTTTGTGTTTTAATTTATGGGTGCATTTATTTCTGAGTTATTGTTGTCGCAGACTTCATGTGTTTTTGTTCATGAGCAATTAATTTTATGCTTACTAATTTGCAGCCTAAATTTGCAATGTGGGTTGGGAATTAAACTATGTGTCTCAGTGAGACTTGAAACCGGGTTGGGATCTGAAATTTCTACATGGTATCAAAGCTTGAAGTGTGAAAAGTGCAAAAATATATCATCCACGGAGTGCATGGATTTTACTGAGAAGAGGAGGTACTTCACCAAGCAGAAAATTGTGGGCTTGAGTTTCAATTGAGATGGTCAATGGCCACCGGTTTGACGGTTGAGGAAAATTTTGATGTAGTTGCTAATTTCATCTCATGGAAGGAGAGGATTGTGTTGCTTCTACAAAAGTGTGAATTGTGGGATATTGTGGAGAACTCACAAACGAATCCTGTGATGATGCATGCGGATGTTACTCTTTTGGAAGCCTACACCAAAAAGAACATAAAGGCCAAAATAATTGTCCTTGATTCCATTAAGGACCATGTGATTCCACATGTGACCGACAAATCCAATGCCTATGAGATGCGGTAATCCTTAACCAAACTATACCAGAGTTCCAATGAAAATCGAAAAATGGTATTGAGGGAGAAACTGAAGAGCATTAAAATGACCAAGACTAAAAGTATTGCCACCTATCTTATAAAGCTTATTCATATGAGGAATGAACTCAGTGTTGTTGGGGAGGTTGTTGTTGACAATGAACTTGTGAGGACTGCTTTGAATTGGGTAAACAAACAATGGGTTGTCTTTGTTGAGGGAATTGTGGAAAGGGAAAACCTTCCCAAGTGGGACCGTCTTTCAAATGAATTCATTCAGGAGGAAACTCGAAGAGGCTATGTGCATGGGAGTTCATCTACAGGTAATGAAGAGAAGAATGTGGCACTTGTAGCTAAAGGAAAGAACAAGTCCAAGAAGTGTTCCAAGGGAGGGAACAAGCAGAAAGGTGAAGGGAAGAAAGACATGAGCAAAGTCAAGTGCTTTGCTTGTCACAAGTTTGGGCACTATGTTGGACAATTTCCTAACAAGAAGAAGAAGTAGGTTGCAGCTTCAGTTGATGTGGAGGAGTTTACCTACATGTTCAAGAAGGATTATTCATTGTTGGTGTGTCATTCCTCTAGAGCATCATCTACCAGTATTTGGTACATTGATAGTAGTGTCTCCCTCCATATGACAGGTGTTTGTGAGTACTTCATTGATCTTACAAAGATTGGATATCTTGAGGTGGTTCTTGGAGATGATTCAGTGGTCAAGGAAATTGGTAGTGGGACAGTATCATTTCAGAGGAAGTCTATGCCTCTCATGTTGTTGAGGGATATCCTATATGTTTTGGGCTTGAAGAAGAACTTGGTGTTAGTTTCCACTATTGAGGATATGGGATATGAGCTATTGTTCCATGATGGGCATGTGCTCTTGTATCCTAAGGGATATATTGTGACTTCAACCAAAGTGATTGTGATCCAGCATGAGAAGTTGTACAAGCTCATCTTTCAGCCTGCTAGAGCATTGATGCATAGTACCAGCAACAATGACCTTTGAAATTTATGGCATAGGAGGATGGCCCATTTGCACCATGGGGCTTTGAGGATCTTGAGAGAGACTGTGACTAGAGTACCAGAGTTCAATATAGAGCACCAGGAGGTGTGCAAGGGGTGCTCTCTTGGGAAGTACGTCGAGACTTCTTTTCCAAGCAGTGACAGCAGAGTAGCAGGTGTTCTTGATCTAATTCTTATTGATGTACGCGGTCCTATGTCTTCTGCCTCTTTGAGTGGATTTTTGTATTATGTCACTTTCATTGATGACTTCTCTCGGAAATCTTGGATTTTCTTCATGAATACCAAATGACAAGTCTTCCGGCGGTTCCAAGAGTTCAAATCTCTTGTGGAGAACCAAATTGGAAAGAAAATCAAAGTGTTGAGATATGATAATGCGGGTGAGTATACCTCCAATGAGTTCAGTGAATTTTGTACTAGGGAGGGAATTAAGAGAGAAATGATAGTTCCTTACAACCCATAGCAGAATGGGGTTGCTGAGAGGAAGAATAGGGCCATTGTTGGGGTTGCGAGAGCCATGTTACATTATCGGGTGCTACCATTGTTTCTTTGGGTTAAGGCTTGCAACACTGTAGTTTATCTGCGAAATAGGAGTCCACACAGAGTCTTGGGGGACAAGACTCCTGAGGAGGATTTCTCTAGGAATAATCCTGAGGTGGGGCACTTTAGAATCTTTGGGTGCCTTACTTATTCACATGTCCCTTCTGAGAAGAAGACAAATCTAGATCCCATGGCAGAGAAGGGAATATTTTTTGGGTATAGTGAGACATTGAATGTTTTCTACATATACATCCCCTCTTTGGAATTTTTCATCTATCCCCCACTCGCATCATCTCTTTGAAGGATGGATTGGGTAGCAACACAAATAATTTCTATGAACTCATGGCTCTAAAATTGGTATTAATGCTAGCTTAGGAATAAGGCATTTCTCTAATTCAAATCGATGGAGAGTCTCTGTTTATGATTCAATGGATGAAAGGAGAATTCAATTTGTGCAACTTCACTCTGTAACCCCCTTTTCATGACATTCTGCTTCTAAAATCAACCTTCCCTCACATCTCTTTCATACATGTTTATGGGATAAGAACAATGAAACAAATAGACTATCTAAGGATGGAGTGGCGCTGAAAAATGGGATCTAAAAGATCATTGAAAACACCCATGTGCAATCCTTTGAACGTGTTCACGCTCCTTGGTTCTAGATTTATTTTTCTTATTTTTGAATTCTGTGCTCGATGTCTCTTCATGGAAAGGAAAAATTAACTCCTTCAGGAAGACTGGTTGAACTCTCTTAGTATATAAAGATGACTTTACTTTTTTGGAAATTTTGATGAGAATTGTATGTGATGTTTCACTAATATAGATCCTAGTTTATGTTTATTTGAAATAAAATTGTGGAACTACAAGTGACAATATTTTGACTAGAGTTATTGGCTTGTAAAGGAAGTTTTTGAATGCTCTCTCAACGTCTGCCACTATAATTTTGTTTTTTATAAATAAAATTACTAGACTCTCTCTCTCTCTCTCTCTCTCTCTCTCTCTCTCTCTCTCTCT
>ML789978.1:267807-279203 GCA_009831015.1 Picea engelmannii | reverse complement strand
GCTCCACTGTCGATTATCCACATATCGTCTTCAATTGTCCCGGTGAGTGCTGAGTAGTGTAAAAGACTGATTGTTTCACACATATCTTCGGTTGACTGGTAACTGGTCATGCCTTGATCCAAAACTTCAACTTCGTCATTTCTATCTTCTGAGAGAGCCAAGAGGTGCACTGAGTTAGGGAACATCTGAATATCTTCTCCTTGAGCGAGATGCTCCATCACAAGGTGTCGGATCTGAGAATTAGGGTTTCTGCAACTGCTTCTGCTAGTAACCCTAGCTGCAGTGCTTTTGGAAGTTGCTCCTGCTAGTAACCCTAATGGCAGTTCCTTAATGAGCTCAATATCTAGCAGCTATGTTTCCTTCCAGTGTTTTAGGCTGACTGAAGGGGTCTGGGCCCATAACCTTTTAGAATATAGAAGATTGTGCTCGTTTTACCATTGATGATACCCTTGTCACCCAACCACTGGCCGAAGCCACCCTCCGAGCACCTTGACCTTGACCGAGAAGAGAATCCTGGTAGCAATCCAATAGCCAAGAGAGGCTAATGCACCAAGCAAGAATAGAAACTAAGTTGAACAGATGATCCCACCCAGAAGCTAGCGCACCACTTTCCCAACTCTCCCAGAAACATGTGCACCAAAACAACGATTGCCTGCGCAGATTTGGCTCTCTCTGCAACTACTGAGATGATGAATAATGAGAACTGGTGCCCTGTATTTATAGTGAACTGGGTAGGCTAACTAGGGCCGACTTCTCCTTCTGGGTATTAATAAATTCATTTTATATGTATTTATCCAGCCGACAACTTATCTAGGGTTTCCTTCAATTCTTTGCTTCCTTCCGGAGGATTCTAGTCTCGTCATAGGTCACATTAGAGGTTCATACCTCCCGAAGCTACCATAATATTAACAGGTAGTTAGTGCTTTTCATATATAACTCACTGCTAAGGGGTTTGAGTCATTGTCAGAGTGTCAGAGTGTCAGCCTTCAAACTGATTTAACTCAAAAAACTCAAGCTTAACAATATATATATTTACCTTAGTCAAAGTTTAGTGAATCGATACTGTAATAATCAAATGTTTTCAAATCTTGATAAAGGACATGCCTATAATAATAATAATAATAATAATAATCTATTTTTAAGGTCACAGCCAAGCCAGACACCAAATTGGTGTATGATACCCCCTTCGCCTAGCGATTTGACTGGTAAAGTCTACGGAGGTATACATACCTTACCCCCCTCTGGATTTGAACTTGTGATCTCTTAAGAGGAAACACGTGTTCTTAACCATTAGGCCCACTCAACTTATACATAAGGCAGGAGAAATAACCATCACTCAATCTGGCCTACGTTGGGTTCCATAATGCCCTCATCAACGGTTTTCATCTCCTTTGTATACATGTGTCTTCCAATAACTACAAGAATTTAATGCGCATGGATTCTTAAGCTTCCTTTGTAGTATAGCATTTTCCACACAATATATTGAGTAGTCACACACGACGAAACTATGAGAAATAACTTGGTATGTGACACCACCATTGCATTGTGTACTTGTATTGTGGATGCAAATGGTGCCAACTACTACCAGGTTTTAGATTATGCTCGGTGAAGTAGCTGGTATATGTCATGTGTTGACTGTTGAAGACAGTGGCATGTTCGGCCACAGCTAAGTAAATAAAATTTCCCTGCAAGCATGAATAGCAAGAGATTGAAGCTAGATGCAAGTCTCTGGTGATTTTGGAAAAACAAAATATCCACAACAGACTACCCTTGTCAGGATGACTTAGCCAATCATAAATATTGATGGTCAATGGTTTGCTCACTGAAGGTTATCTCACCCAAAAGAGTAGAGCCACTTCGGGTCTCAACCTCTTCTGGGGCAGCTAAAAATGCCAATCCAAAATGAGGGTAGAGGCCCATTACCTTCAATGAGCAAACCCTAGAACCTTAAACCCAAAATACTAACATAAATAAACATAAGAGTCATGGATTTGGCTCATGTTCTGAATACAAAGTCAGTATTGTATGCTTCAATAAGTAGTTCACATTTATTTTATATATCTAGTGGCTCATATTCTCAATAAGTTCTCTGTGTGACTTGCACCCTAGACATACACAAACCTAATAAAAATCCTTTCAACCATCGCCCCTTAAATGAAAAAATGAAAAAAAAAAACTAGCCAACTGGCTACGCACCCCAAAACTCCATTTTCATGTGTAGAATTCGTTGGAGTGGGTGATATTACAAAGCAAGCAGGGAATTGATCCATGCCCTAGATCTACACTCCACCACATAGTTCCAAACTTCTTCATAATCAAATCTACCTTCGCTACTAGTAGATCTAACAAATCTTCACCTCACCATGTAGATCAAAAATATTTAAGTATTGGCTATAAATGTTTTCCAAAGGCATCGACTCCATGAATATATGATTTGAGCTCTCCATCAACAACAACAAAAAATAAGTTGAAACCCTAGTATTTAGAACATGAACTCTACAATCCTATATAGAGATTATAAGCCCACAAATCTGCTAACTAGTGGGCGTCTTGGAACAAAGTGCCACATTACACCAAGAAGCAAACACATAGACATGAGAATGTCACTCTCAATAAAGGATAAATTAGTGAACAAAGTAACAAGTTGAACCATATTGGAATGACGCCAAAAGAAAATGAGCCCATGGTATTGAAATTAGAGTTGAGAGAGTGAGCCTCTTATCTATAGTATTATACCATATCTGAATGCAAAAGATTTTAGTTTTGCATCTATAGTCCAAAATAGTCAGTAGCCCACAAGAAAATGACAGGAACCAATGGATCGACCTCCTAACCACCACTAAAAGTAGTTCTACCAACAAACAAAAATGAAGATTGACACATTCACGGATCACACTATTGGCTACACTTGTTATGGAAAATCATATCTACATGGAGGCACGAGATCCAGATCTATGGTTTCTCCCACATGTACTTTCAATTTTATTGTAGATTTATATTTCCAGACCTACAATTGTCGCATCTACAATTATTTGTCATTACTATCATATCTATAACCAGTTTATTATCATATCTACAACCAATATGTCTTATTTAGGTAGGTCCATAGGTCATGAGTGTTGCGCTCTAATACCATGTGTAATATCCCAAATTTATAACAAGATAAATCCATAAATCATCTAATTAAATCACCAATAATTATAATAAAGGAAACCCTAATGAAATTTTAATCAACTCACATGGGCGAGGAACTTACCTATGTTGAAGAACCCAACTTACTTGCAACCCAATGACTTCATAAACGCATCCATGCCCTGATCCTTGACCTGACAAATGAAACACAAAGTGGGGGGTGACTCTCCACCCAACCGTAGACCTTGCTACTCTCTTCTTTAGTAGCAGGTCGCCCCCAAGCCTCAATCTACTACCATGCCAGTGAATCCTTGTCCTTCCCCTCTCTATAGCTTCATCCAAAGAGAGATGTGCCAAAAAGAAATGTCATTTTCTCATCCTTTCCCCTCTTTATATAGAGTTCATCCTAGTAAAGAACCCAATCCCTAAGGTCCATTATTTAATTATTTATTATACTTTAGGGTTTCTCCATTAATTACGATTACATGTTTTACCATATTCTTTAATTACCCTAATATCCATAATAAATATTTATTATGACCTACCTTAGGATAATTATTATATACTCCTTTACTATTATTTATTCCAATAAGTATTTATTATGATTGTTTTAGGAGAATTATTATATTCCTGATATTATTATTATTATTTATATATAATAATAATAATAATATGGGTCGTGACAAGCCCATTCAAATTAAATCATCTTTGGTTAGTAGAAAAGGACTATATTGACCTAGTAAAATCTTTATGGATCCTTTTTTATGTGACTGTAATAGAATATGTTTCCTTATGGTTCGAGTCCAATCTAAAAAGGCTCAAACAAACTACCATAGGATGGGATCATGCAAAAAGATGATAAGTCTTGCTTGATCTTGAAGTTTTGTTAGATCTTATGTATAGTGGTGAAGGGATTGGCTATTTGACAAAGGAGTCCAAATTTTAGATATCTAGGTTGGGAGAAAGGAGGAGAAAGATTTTGATTGGAAAGGAAGAGGCTTGGAGATTAAAAATCAGATCTCTGTGGCTCTCAAGTGGGGATGAAAACTCCAAGTTCTTCCATCAATATGCAAAGTTTTGGAAGAAAAATGATAATGTCTCAAAGGTTAGGAATAGTGTTGGTTTGATGGTCTCAAGCTTTTAGGATATAGCTAGATGTGGGGTGGGGCATTTTGAAATTAGTTGCAAGGCTAATAGTAGAGCTACTATTGTGTAAGTGATCAAAATGTCTTTTTTTTTCCCAAATTTGTTGAAGAAGAAGATAGTAACTTATTCATGGAAGTTGAATCAAAAGAAGAGTTGCAAGTTGTACTACATAGTTTCCAGAGGGATGAAAACCTTGGCCTTGATGGCTGGCTAGTAGAGTTTTTTATAGGGTTATCTGAAATAATTTAGGAGTATCTATTGAGGGTTATAGAGGAATCCAGTTTAAATGGAAACATATTGGTTGCCTTCAATGCTACTTTTATTGCACTTATTCCTAAAGATGATAACTCCATTTCCTTTGAAGAATATAGGTTGATATCTCTGTATAACTACATATATAAGATAATTACAAAGTCATTGCAAGAAGGGTCTATCCTCTACAATTTCTTATAAGAAAATTAGTTTTCTGGAAGGAAGTCAAATCCATGAGGCTATTGGAGTGGCATAAGAGGGCCTCCATTCTATCATAACAAAGAACATAAAAACTATGGTGGTCAAGGTAGATTTGTTTAAGGCATGTGATAGCATTAGTTGGTTATCTATGAGGTTGATGCTTACTTTATTTTTTTTAACCGAAACTGGGGGATATTTGTATTAAAGGTGGCCATAAAAGGCATAATTACATTGAGAGCTAACATGTTGTTTCAAACAAAAAATTTAGCACAACACACAAATCTCTCCTATCTTCTACTTCAAACAAAACACTTTTTAGTCTTATTGTTGCTACAAAAGTACTAATAGTACAGGTATATTGCCAATAGAAAATATTCAAAATATAAATGACTTTAAAAAACATAATCAAAAGGTTGTTTGTTATTATGTGTTTGGCTTCTTGTCACCACTTACTGTGCTACTGAAGGAGGATTTTTATTCTCTACTAATCTAGTCCAAGCTTCCTTTGTTTTTAATAAATTTAGAGTTGTTCCATCCAATCTTGTCTTGCCTTGATCTAGAGGTTCTCATTGTTTGAGTCTCCACCTCTTCCACCTGGTCCTTCCAACTCTTCTTTATCCAAGGACTAAGTGATATTTCAACTTTCTAGTCTAGATATAGGGGAATAGTAGATTCCTCTTTCACTAGATCCTATGGTATCACATCTTGCTATTTTGATGCTTCCCGGTCTAGATTTGGAAGAATACCAAATTCATCTTTCAATGAGTCTTGACGTTCCACATCTTGCTCATTTTAAAGGAGGTCCAATGCAGTTGGCTCAATCTTTCTAATCACTTGATGTTCTGATTTAGCATCAACCAAACAAGCTGACTTATGATGATACTTTTTTTCTTTCCTTGGCCCTTTCACGCAATGTGTTTCCAAATGCCCTATTTCAAAACAAACTTTGCACCGAAAAGATACATTTTCACAATCCAAATTTTGAGACTAGGAGAACACCTTGTAGCGGTCGTTTTTATTATTACAAGATTTGTAAACAATTTCAAAAAAAAACTCTGCTACAACCTCCGCTATTTGAAGCAAAGGTTTTAGCGAAGTTTTTAACAAATATTCAATATAACTAAAAAAAATTGGGCGAGTGGAGGTTGTAGTGGGGTTTTTTTCGGTTTTTTTACTGTCAAAGCACATCGGTGCACTATTAACCAACTTGCCCCAGTGCATTCATATAAGGCAAAAGAATCGGTGCGCTTATAATTATTACGCACTAGTGCGCTCTTAACCAACCTTCCTCGGTGCGTTCATATAAGAAAAAAGAACCAATGCACTTATAATTATTATGCGCTAGTTTATCCTTTTTTGTTGTAAGCAGAGCATCGATGCTCTTATCATTTATACGCATCGGCTCTGCATTGTTTGTGTATGAAGCACCAGTGCTTTTTATTTTATGTCTTCCCCGGTGCGTTTAAGTTATCCTGTGCCCTGGTGCCTTTAAGATAGTGTGTGCCTCGGTGCTTGTATAATTAGTACGTACTAGTGCCTATATTACCATGTGCATCAAATGGTAGTGAAATTTCAAATATTCGAGGTGAGATGTCAGCGCCATTATTGTTATTAAGCATTGATGTGTATATTATACTTAAAGCAACACTGTGTACATTATATTTAAATCTCGGGTGCTAATACTAAAATTAAAGCATTGGTGTGTACATTATATTTAGAGCCCCGATGTGTATTTTAAACATGAACACTGCAAAATTTTGAAACGATAAATATTATTGTACGTTATATCGTTTACGGAACAATGTTTTTTATCATTAGTTCGCACCGATGCATTTGTATAATCAATGGGCATTGATGCATATGACGCCTCAAAACGCACCAATTTCTATATTATTGCACGCACCATCTATTGAGTTCATAAGAATGTCATGCACTAATATGTATATATTTTAATTAATTGTTTTTTTACAAATTTTCAATTAATCATCTCAAAATCAAATATTTTTTATCATAATATTATTTTGTATTTTTCTGATTTCATTTTGATATAATGATTGCATTAATGTGTTATCCAACAAATTACACCTCTATTATTTGTTACAATGTAAATCATCCACATATTAATTATTCAATGACCCAACATTTTACAACATTCGATGATGCAATAAAATAAGAAACACATTTTATTATATATGAATAAGAGACCCATTGCCATACAAAAATGGACAACATAGAGGTCCACAATAATCAAATTGCAACCTTAATGTAATTGTTACACTTATTGGTAACATGTCCTCATGCAATTGGGACAATACGTCGAGTACATTCACCAAAATCTCTTATTTTCAAGGACAAATATTCCAAAACATCAACTTCCAGTAACATTCAATTATATTGATTGACATTCATCACTTGAACTAGTGTCATTGCTCAAGTTGTGTGCATGCCTCATTTCTTCATCATTTGTAAGTAATATTGTACTTTGGTTATTTAACCTAATGTTTTCTTGATCAGCTTGTTTTTTATGTTTCGCCTCTTCATCTTCCATCTACAAACATATAAATAAAGTGTAATAAGTATATCTACATTTATATTAGTATATAATATACATGATTGCGTAAATTGAAAAACATACCTTAACAATGAATCTTCGATAAAGTACAATACACATTCTTTCGAAGCCATGCTTCATGCCTTCCCTCAAAATATCTTATGTTGGTTGTATTCCATGCTTTGTTTCCTGCATGTTTAATACGCCATGACAAACCACAGTCGATATAATTAATATAAATATTTCTTGTCATTCCATTAATTATAAAACAAGGGAAGTTAAACAGCATAGCTACTTACAAATTGTTCAATTAAACCTTCACACTTCAACATACACTCACAACCCATACTTAACCCAATGTCTATCAATTCATGAGTTGACTCCTCTTTGTATGTTAGCACCTATTAGAAAACATACATGGACAAGTGTAAATTAATTATTTAAATATAAAGATCATAGAAAACATGCAATCTTAAGTAAAGATGAAAACGTAAATACTCACAAAGTTTGTGATCAACCCTTTATTCTTCGTCATCCTCTCTTATGTGTTGAATGGGTTCTATTTTTTTTCTTTTCTATAACAAAACAATTGAAAATTAGTATTTCACATGATAATTAAATTTGATGTACATAAAAGAATAAATGAATGATTACATACCTCTGATGCACATTGTAGTTGGGATGGCTCCTCTTGCGACTCAATTATGTTCATTTATTTTACCATCTTCTTCTACATTTTTTTGGACATCCCTACGAACATGTATTGCTTTTCCCCTTGTTTGTCCCTTGGAATTTTTGAAATCTCCCTGATTAAAAAAAAAAAAAAAACTATGAATCCTCTAATATAAAAATAACGTAATTTTTTTACAAAATTAGATATCGGTGCATATAGTAACTTCATACGCATCAGTGCATCAAACTTATGTATATGCATCGATGCGTCAACCATATGTATACACATCGGTGCGTCAACCATGTTTATACTCACCAGTATATGATAACATTATCGTTTTGAAATCGAAAACATTTTAAAAATTGTTGTATTCGGTCTGTGCTTTATGAATTAATAAAAGAATTGCTTCCAAGTATTGTTTGTTACAAACCATCGACCTGTGAACAAATTTAAGACATGGTGGTTTCCATATAAAAAACAATAATATTTCCATTTTAAACTCAATGATCCTCTTTATAAGAAAATGATCCTTGGTGCTTATCTATGTACACTGCACAATGTCGACCATGAAAACTTTTTTTTTAAATGTTATTTCTAATTTAAATTAAGCAATGTCGTTGACATGAAAATACGCATTGATGCTTTGCCTGTATATAAGACGCATTGCTTACCGCAAAAGTGTTTTAAAAAAATGACAGTGATAGGTCAGTTTGGGATCCAATGCAATGAGTGGTTCCATAGCAATAGATAGGAAACACCCCATATATAAATAAACAAACCCTATAAAAAAAATTGCTTAAAAAAAATTATCCTTGTGAAATATAAAAAGGGAAAGCAAGAAAAACAATGAGGAAAATAGGGTTTCCAATACCGAAGGTAACTATGAAACCATTTTTTTTGTTTGGAAATGCATTGAAAATTGCATGAATCAAATAGGTAAAAGATTAAGATGATTAATAGAATGAAATCATATACCTAAAATTTATCCTCTGCAGATTTGAGTGTGACCTACGATAATCCCTTTAAAATTTGACTCTTCAAAAAAAATCCACCCACTTCGAAGTCTTTGTTAGTAATCTCTCTTGCAAAAATGTCCCCTTTAAATTTTGGCAAAATAATGAATGGGGTTATAAATTATAAACACAAAAACCGAAATTCCTACTCATTTTTTCGTTGTACATTTTGGTGCATTGATGATAAACATGTGTGCTATTTTTTTTTGTAACTTACTTTTTTGGTGCAGTATACAGTGAGTAGCGCACTGGTGTCGTGTGTACATATAATGCACCAATTCATTTTTTCGTAACAAATTTCAACGCATTGATATTAAGTGCGCACTATTTCTCTAACTAGCTTCAATCAGTGTGTTATACAGTTCGTACCACACTGGTGCATTGTGTAAGTACTAATGCACCAATGAACAATTTAATTTACAAAATGCAAATGCAAACATCTGCATTTAAATTTTGTGGAGGTTTTGCTTTGCGAAGGAAATAATGGAGGTCATACTTCGGTGTTTCTCTCAATTTAAAGCACCGGTGTGTTTATTTTATACAAACGCATCAGGGTGTCCTTGTATCATTTATAACGTCCCCCAGCCCAACTGAGGTACATTACGGTGTGGATTACTCATAAAACAAAATTTCTACTAACTAATTAATTTCTTGTAGCTTCCAACTACAAATTAATTACAAATTTAACTGCGGTTTATTACCATAAATCAAATGCATCTACAACACTCTAAAATTAGACATGAAATGAAACTAAGCAACTCATTACAACAACATATAAAATTGTTCTCATACTTATATTTAATGCACAACAAAAAAACACATAATATAACACATGTACGCAAATCCTATATGGAAATCCTTGTATGACGCGATACTTACTTGTGGCTTCCTCTTACTGAAACCCACCTGTTTTGCCTATGTTCTCTCTTCCTCTTTGACCTGATCTCTAGATGAAAGTATTTCTTGACCTATCCAAGGTCTTGAATCACAGTCCTTCATGATCCAATCCTCTCGAAAGTAAATCTTCTACTCTCAAGAATCTGAAGTATCAAGTGTCAAGTGTCTTCCTCCTTCACCCTAGCATTTATTTTATAATCGTGAAATACAATATATTTCTAATCTCACTTGAGATTTAGATTGGATGAGAAAATTGCATGTTAAGTAATTTTAGCACTTTCCTTAAATAACTCAATTAACTAATTACATAATTAATTAATAAAATCAATTAACTTTAATAATTCCTTTAGTTAAAGTAAATTCAATAGTAGAAGACTTTGGACTATTTCCACACGTCTAGACACATAGACCTGTGCAGAAATACCTATCTGATGCTACCACTAACAACAACACTCCCTCTTAGCGAGGAAGGTATTTTTCACCACCCCAAGTATGACTCTAAAGAACACAAACTTCCCTTTCTCCAAGGGCTTGGTCAAAATATATGCAACCTGCTCATCTATGGAAATATACTAAAGCTTCATTGCTCCTTTCTGGATCATATCCCAGATGAAGTGATATATGATCTCAATATGCTTGGACATGTCATGGAATACTGGATTCTCAAAGATTTTGATACAACTCTGATTATTGCAGTATGTCACCGTAATCCCCAACTCCTGATCAAATAAATATGTAAGCAATTTTTGAAGCCAAATGGATTCATAGATAGCCATATACTCTGCCTCTACTAAGCTGAGTGATACAAAATTTTGCTTCCTCCTGAACCAAGTAATCATTGTTGATCCCAATCTGAAGCAGCACCATGAGGTTCTCTTTCTGTCTACTGCACTACCTTCCCAATCTAAGTCTGTATGTCCCTGCAAATCCACTCCATCTCCTCCAATGTATCTCAATCCATACTTCATTGTACCTCTCAAGTACCTGAGCGCATGTTTCGATGTGATCCAATGCACCTGCCTCGACTTCACCATGAACTAACAAAAGGTGTTCATAGAAAAACAAATATGTGTCATGGTGTTGACCAAATACATCAAGGACCCTATCAACTGAATGTATATCCTGGGGTCCACCAACTATGAACCTGAAGTGTCAATATTCGTCAGATTGGTAACCATATGTATAGCCATCGATTTACACTCCTCCATATCGAATCTCCTCAAGATCTCTAATGCATATTTCCCTTGTCCAAGGAAGATCTCTCTCCATGTTTGTCATACCTCTAACCCCAAGAAATAATGCATTAAGCTAATGTCCATCTCAAACTCACTAGCTAAATCTGCTTTGCACCTTGCAATAAGCTCATATGTACTTGTGAGAAACAAATCATCAATGTACAGGACCAACATGAGAGGATCCTCTCATACAAGTATGAAATACAAGTTAGGATCTGCCTCACTCCTGGTAAAGCCCATACTTTGCAAGTATTCGTCAATCTTGGAATACCATGCTCTGGGTACATGTTTGAGTT
>ML789978.1:221922-266379 GCA_009831015.1 Picea engelmannii | reverse complement strand
TGTGTCACTATCTGTCAGACTGTTAAATAGCTCCCATGCTTATGTCATATGACGAGATGTACCATTGTCTAAGAACCAAGAACTCCTCACTGTTGTGTTGGTAGAAAGGCAAGAAACCAGTGAGTAATCCTGCTCAAACTTTGTTGCAAACTCATCAAGTTGCATCTTTGTTGATGTTGCTATCTGTGTCTTTCCATTACCCTTATTATTCTTCTCCGGACATTGAGATGCATAATCTCCATTCTTGTAATGACATGAGAAACACTTGATTTTACTCAAGTCCTTCTCATTCCCTCGTTGTGACGATCCTCCATCATGGTTGCCCTACTTTCTAGAACTCTTTCATTTTTCCTTCATTGTCTCACTAACAAGATCCAATTTCTCTTCACTACCTCCCTGCTTGCTACTCTTAGACTCCTCCTGAGTCTCTTCTTGGATGCAATCATCCCAAAGTCTCTAGAAATTTGGGATATTTTCCCGACTGCAATCTCCCTTGACAAATGGTTCCCAAGACAAGACTATTCAATGCCACATTCACGATATCTACATCCTCCGTTTTCTCCCCTATGGATGCAAGCTGATCACGCACTTGTGTGATCCTCATGAGATAGCTGGTAACATTATCAAATATTGACATCTGTATCGATCGGAGTTTATTCCTTAAGACCATCTTCGTACTCATGTTCTTACTCTAGAATAAACCTACCAAGGCATCAATCATCTTCTTCTTGTTTAGATGAGGGATTAGATTATACTTCACTGAACCTAGGAGGACCCTCTCTGCTTTGATCTCCTTCTTGTTGTGAGCATCCAAAGTTGTCAGATTTGTCGGTGGAGTAAATATTGTATCCACTAACTCCTAAAGGTTATACTCCTTCAACATCAAAGTTACCCTTGCTTTCCAAGATAGGAAGTTGGATGCTCCATCCAATTTGTCTTCAACTCTCAATGGTGTTGTTTCCAACCCTAAGACCTGAAAATTACCCTGGAAATAACCTGCTACTGAAAATTTCCCATGTACTGACCTGTACGAAGTTGTACATGATTGTCACACTACAACCTGCATATGTACGTGATGGTTACTACTAAAAATTGTGTATATGTGACGGTGCTCAAAGTAACCTATGTATGTATGTGATTATGCCTTTTGTGACCCACGCAAGAACTTAATTTTTCCTCAGTACAATTGTTTCCCTAAAATTCGTCCTTTGATTTCTACATGTTGGTTATGTATCTGTGAATCTGGCTTCCCTTCAGAGAACCTGCTATGATACCATGTTGAAGTCTCTCCTACTCAACATCTGATTGTTAATTCATGATAAATAACTTATTGAATTAAAGAACGACTGAGTAATCAACTAGACATGCAGCAAAAGCATAAACAAGAAAACCAAAATCAAGCACACATAAACACCAATAATTTTGATGATAAACCCCTAGAAAAAAACTGGAGGGAAAACTAGTGTTGAGAATGATTTTATTATGCTAAAATTAGGGCTCCCGTAACATGGATAATGGACCACTAAGAGAAATACAGCTATAGACAAACCTGGTAAAGCTTGACCTATTGTATGAACCATAACTACACATTTTTCGAGGTGTATGCGACTTTGATTCAGCAAACCCACATTTGTACGTGACTGTCTCCACTAAGACCTACAGACACATACAGAAAGCTTCCTACAATGCGACACTTCCCTATGGCTTCCTATGACTTAAACCCACCCATGCTACCTCTATTAACTCTTCCTCTTTGACCTGATCTCTAGATGAAAGTCTTTCTTCACCTATACAAGATCAGGAATCACAGTCCTTCGTGATCCAATCCTCTTGAAAGTAAATATTCTACTCTCAAGAATCTCAAGTATCAAGTGTCAAGTGTCTTCCTCCTTCACCCTAGTCGTGCTTTTATAATTGTGAGTTACAATCTATTTCTAATCTCACTTGAGATTTAGATTGCATGAGAAAATTCCATGCTAATTACTTTTAGCACTTTCCTCAAATAACTCACTTAACTAATTACATAATTAATTATTAAAAGCAAATTACTTTAATAATTCCTTTAATTAAAGTAAATTCAAGAGTAAGGCTTTGGATGATTTTCATATGTCTAGACACATAAACTTGTGTCGAAATACCTATCTGATGCTACCACTAACATCAACAGCTCCAGAATGCTCTATAATTCGCCCTCTGTGGATCTCTATCTGAAACTATTGCCTTAGGAGCTCCATGTAGCCTAGAAACTTCCTTCATATCTATCTCTGCAATATTTGTTGTCATGTGTGGTGTCTTCACTAGAATAAAATGTGCTTCCTTAGTCATATTATCTACCACAACCATGATGGAATCATGTTGCTTTACTGTTTTGGGAAGCTTAGTAATAAAATCCACTATAACAACTTGCCACTTCCATTCTATAATGGGAAATGGTTGTAACAAACGAGCTTCATGCCTATGCTATGTCTTTACCTTCTAGCATTCTAGACATTTGGCTATGTAATTAGCCACATCTTTCTTCATCCCCAACCAAAAGTATTGGCTTCTTACAACTGTAATTGTCTTCTGATATCTTGGGAGCCCGACATATGGCACATTATGCATTTCCTTCAACACTGCATTTTTTAGCTCATTGGAATTAGGCACATATACTTTTCTTTGTACGTGAGAATTCTATCTTCTTTCTACTCATGAGAATTAAATTTATGTTGAAAATTTCCTTGTTGTAATGTTTCTTTTGTTTTTAGATAATGTTGATCTAAATTTGTTGCTGCAACAATTTTATCTTTTAAATATCTCATGTACATGCTAATTGTTGCAATATGCACTTCATGATCTTTCTTATTGAGTGCATTAGCCACTTGATTTTCCTTTCCTTTGATATGCTTAATTTCAAATTCACATTCGCCAAGGAATTCATGCCATCTAGTTTTCCTAACATTTAATGTTGGTTGTCCAAACAAATGCTTCAAACTATAATGGTTTATCCTTAGCTTCAATTTCTTCCCCATAAGGTAACGTCTCCACACTTTTAATGCATGTACAATTGTTGCTAACTCCAAGTCATGTGTAGCATAATTCCTCTCGTGCTCTTTTAATTTTCTGGACTCATAGCATACCACATGATCTTTTTGTCTAAGAACTCCACCAAGCCCTTCCTTGCATGCATCAGTGCACACAACCAAATCTTCATTCGGGTTTACAACCTTCAAGATTGGTGCACTTGTCAAGATTTCCTTCAGCTGCTAAAAGCTTTCTTCACACTTGGAAGTCCATTCAAACTTCACTCCCTTCTTTTGCAAAGAAGTGATTGGGATGGCAATCTTTGAGAATCCTTTTATGAATCTTTGGTAATAACTGGAAAGACCCATGAATGATCTAACCTTTTCACATTCCTCGGTACTCGCCATCCTCTAATGACCTCTATCTTCTCATGATCCAGTGTTGCCCCTTTTGTTGAAATTATATGCCCCGAGTAGTGAATCTTCTTTTGATAAAAGATGCACTTACTTAGCTACGCATACAATTTATGCTCTCTTAGAACTTGCAAAACCATTCTTAAATGTTTCTTGTGTTCCTCTTCTGACTTAGAGTACACAAGTATATTGTCTAGGAACAAAATTACGAACTTTTCTAGGTACTCCCTAAACACTGCATTCATCAACCACATAAAAATTGTTGGTGCATTTGATAGTCCAAATGGTACTACCATGAACTCATAATGCCCATATCTTGTCCTGAATGTTTTCTTGATGATTTATGCTTCCTTTATCCTCACTTGATGATAGCCTAATCTCAAGTCAATCTTGGAAAAGTTTCTTGCTCCTTTCAGCTGATCAAACAAATCATCAATCCTTGGAAAAGGATATTTGTTCTTTATGGTGACCTTATTTGGCTGTTGGAAATCAATACATAGCCTTAAGGTTCCATCTTTCTTCTTTACAAAGAGCATCGGGGCTCCCAAAGGTGACACACTTGGGCATATATACCCCTTCTTTAACAATTCTTTAAGCTGCATCTGCGGCTCTTCCAACTTTGGTGTGCCCATTCTATAAGGTGTCTTGGACACTGGGGCAACTCCTGGCACTAAATCAATGTCTCTCTTTGGTGGAAAGCTGGGGATTTCTCTAAAAACATCTTCAAAATCATTAAGACCGAATGGTCTTCAATGATTGCCACTTTATATTTGGTTTCCTCTTCCATATGAGCTACAAAAATATGGCATCCCTTCCTGAAACTATTTTTCAACTGCATAGCTGAAATCTCTCTAACAACTATAGCTCTTGGAATGCCTTGAACCTTGTCATGTTTCCCTTCTTCATCAAGACATGTGATTGTCTTGTTGTAACATTCTAGGACAACATTGTGTTTTTCCCACCAATCCATGCCAATTAGACAATCATATGAACCCAATGGTATGATTTTTACATCTACCTTTGTATTGAGTCCATTCATGCCTATTGAACAATCTTTAACCAACTCATTGATCTTCCTCTTAGCCCTTGTGGCTAACTGAACTAACCAAGATTTCTTATGCTTACTCCTTTGCAAGTGAAATCTTTCTACGATGTTAGCATTTATGTAACTATGGCTAGCTCCATAATCAAATAGAATTGCTATGGGTTGGTTATCAATCTTACCTTCCACTTCAATCATGGCAGATTGATATTTTATTTGTTTGTTGTCCAAGGTTGCATAAATCCTTGGCATGTTTCATTCCATGTCTTCCATTGTTTTAGCCTCCTAAATGTTGTGGAAAGTCCTCATTCTTTCTCCTTTGTGAGGGAAGTCTCTATATAAGTGATTTCCCTCACATCCCCAACGTTGTACAGGCTGATGCATTGGCCTTTTCCCAAATGAATCTATAGTCTTACGCTCATTTTGGGTTGATTGAACTTGTTGATTTGCTTGGGTGTTATTATTGAAAAAAGGTGGCTTAAAACTTTTCGGCCTCTGGTCCTTTTTCCCTTTCATATTGTCATTCCAAGATTTTTGGAAAATCGGGCTTCCTCTACTTTGCCTCGTCCTCTTCTCCTTTCCTGTGCTCACCATTGAAATTTGGTGGCTTGATCTTCCCGAGTTCACCTTGCAAGATGTTTTCCTCATGCCTTATCCTTTTCCTCCTAACATGAGACACACTTGGGCTACTCCCTAGCCCTGAAATTGCATGAACTCTTCTGGTGGATTGTCTTAGGGAATGATGGCACATGCTCCTACTTCTTGACCTCCTATCATTTCCATGATCATCCCTTTTGCTTTGAGATCTGGATGTTGACACTTGTCTAGCACTAGTTKCTTTCTTGGTGCTAGATTCTTTRTTGACTTTTTTGCAACAAATTTAAGCTTTGAAGTATCTTCTCTTGATCCTTCATAATCCTTTCATTGTCATCTCTATAGCTCTGCACTTCCCTATGTAGGATTCTCATATTGACRGGATCTTGCCTATCTCTTCTTCCATTTGACTTTGTCTCGACATTTCCCATGCTAACATACAGACCTATAATCTATTCCTCATGGTTGTAATATCCCTGAGAATAATCCATAACTTGAGTCCTCATATAAGAACAAAWKTTTWTTTTTTTTGTACCTCTAATTCKGCAAGAAATATGCATGTAATAATTATTGTTAGAACATGCATAACATAAAACATGTCATCAGTTAGAATACAAGTCAATTCCTCACCAATTTATGAAGGACATAATGCACCAAATCAAAATTTGATTCCTTAGATGCACACATCTCTGAAATATATTTCCAACAGCTATACTCATGCCTCAATCTGAGTTTTGAGCGAAAATTTACAACATCCACATGCTGTAATTCTCCACTCATTTACTGCTACAAAAATCTCCTTATTAATTTCTGGAAAATTTTATTGCCCAATTCAAAATTCTATATTGATAGATGTATTCTACTTCTTAATACCTTTCCATCGACTAATCACTTGCTCAAATATGAGCTCTGGTCTGCAAGTTATGGTCTAGAGAAGTTTTGATTGTTTTACCCAATTCATCCTTGTGTGCTATAGGTGTCTTATTTTTCTTCCTGCACATTTTTACATGCACTGATCATAAATATGTCTCCATGGTTGTTTTCTATGGTTCATAAGCTTTCCATACACTACTCTTGTGCCTCAAACGGACTTATGAGCAAGGAGTTATGCCCTTTGGAAGTGAATTTATGCCAAATTTTTACCCTTATTGTTTTGGCTATAACTCTCATATGAGCTCTATTTTGCAAACAATTTAGCTCATTGGATAGCTCTCTTCGAGTTCTTTTATTTGAGCTACAAAGACATAGTGCACTTTGATACATTCTCTTCTCATGGGTTTTGATTGGTTAAAAACGTCATTTAGGCCCTCAAAAATGCCCCGCAAGTTAATGACCTTCAAAAATATGAAAAATTCAGAATTTTTCATATAAAATTGACTATTTTACTGTGCTAACAACCCTTAAATCTGAGTTGTTGATCTCAAAATCGGGTGAAATTTGATTTGTTGATCTAAATTCCATCGGCCATCGACGATCGACGTTCTCCTTTGGCGTGCACAACACCTTTTCCAACATGTCGACCCGACCGTTGACCATCGGCCCAATCCCTTGACAATCAATTCACAACACAATGCTAAACTGACCGACTCGATCGTCGGTCATTGGCGATATTCATTAGTGAACGAAATATTCACCAATTCGACCGATGCCCAACCATCAGCCCATCGATCGTCGATCATCCCTATTGGTTGATGTGGCAACTGCTGATGTGGCATGACATAAAGATTTTGACATGGCAGGACACATCATCCTAATGTGTCAACTTAGCTATTGTGGCCTAACACATGGATGTTGATGTGGCATGACACATCATCACCCTCTTTCCTTCATTGGCCATCGAACATTTCCCTTTACAGACCTGAATATCTTTGTTGAATCGGTCAACACCCAACCATTGGCCCATTGACAATTTCTCTTACTTAGTCAAAACACTTCCCCAAGTCGGTCGATACCCGACCATTGACCCATTGGCCATCGACGATTTCGTTGGCAACTGAAAACACTTCCCTGAATCTGTTCGACGCCTAACCATCGGGAATTGGCTGTAAGAGATGTCTTTTGGGGCCGTAAGAGATGTCTTTTGGCCGAACCAAACTCTTTGCCATTTCGGTCAACCCGACCATCGACCCATTGGCCATCGACGATTTCGTTGGCAATTGAAAACACTTCCATGAATCCGTTCGACGCCTAACCATCGGGAATTGGCCGTAAAAGATGTCTTTTGGCCGAACCAAACTCTTCGCCATTTCGGTCAACCCGACCATCGACCGTCGTCGATTTCTCTTAGAGAATTTCCACACTCAGAAATTTTTGACCAAAATCCCTGACAAATCTAATTCGTCAATCTGATCTATTTCCCAACTATCGAAATGAATTTCAACCGTTGATTTGCTCAACCTTCAAAATGGTTGAAACATTATGAATTTTTAAATTTATCAAAACAAATCTCAGTCGTCGATCTCGAGATCAAACACAATCTCGACCATCGATTCGTGAACGCCTTCCTAGCACTACAAGTGACCATTAAAATGCAAATTTCGACCTTTCCAAGTTGGATTCCACTCTACAACTTGAAGTTTTACTTCATTAAATTTCTTAAATAGATCTAAGTCACTCAAACTTGAATTTTACTCATGAATTTGGGGATTTTTCTCTGATTTTTCTCTGTTTTTCCCCAAATCCATACAGTCAAGTGTGCAACATCAAATTTACCCAATTTGCATATGTCTTGGCCCATACAAGCTCAATGTTTGAATCAGATGATATACTACCATAATGTAACGTCCCCCAGCTCGACCGAGGGACATTACAGTGCAGATTACTCATAAAATAAAATTTCTACTAACTAATTAATTTATTGTAGCTTCCAACTACAAATTACATACAAATTTAACTGTTGTCTATTACCATAAATTATATGCATCTACAACACTCTAAAATTGGACATGAAATGCAATTAAGAAACTCATTACAGCAGCATATAAAAAATTTCTCATACTCAAAGTCAATGCACAACAAATACACATATAATATAACACAACAACAAGATAAAACACTTATGTTATAAAAATGTTTGTGCAACCAGCTGCTTGGGATGGACATTCCACCCAACCGTAGACTTGTTGTTCCAAACCTCAACAACAAGTCACCCCCGAGCCGAGGCTAGTAATCCATAGAAGAGGGTGGTCTCTCACTACCCACTCACAACTCACTGATATTCTCCTACATTTATCCTGATTTTCCACCAACTCTCTTCCTCTTCACCTGCCCAATCTAAGTAATGTACCCCTTCACTGATCTCAGACCCTCGAGCATCCCATTCGTTTATCAAGGTCTCTCTGGCACATGTAGCTAGGAATCTCTCAGCTAGGAACTCAAGGGAACTCATTGCTAGGAAAAACTACCAGCAAACAACAACAAACACTTGTTGTTTTAGTGCAACTCACTCAAGAGTTCACTCTTCAGGCCTAACAACTCGGCTCTTCAGTGTTCAGCTCCAAAACGCTCCACATACGCTTCAGCATGATCTAAAATTCTCCCTCCATGGATGCACCAACTCCAAGCTCTCTTTCCTGCTCTCTACTTGTTTTTCATGCCCAAAAATTGAATGTATAAAATTGTTGTAGCTACCCATACGAATTTCCTCTCCTTGGCTTGCTTGCTTAGCTCACACACTTCCCCAAACTTACTGTACTCAGCCCCCATGTGCCCAATAACTTTGAGATGTGATCACTCACACCGACCCTCTTACATGTATTCAATCATTGGCTTTGGGAACACTCAATACATTAAATAGTACAAGCATAAGATGTGGTTTTGATATATTTGTATTGCCATATTTATTGTTTATTATAGTAAATTTATGTTGTATTGTATTAACATATGTTTATGTTAATCTTTGAATTACTAAGCATTAATTGAGATATCACAAAGTTGGTGATGTATTCATATAATACAATAGTAAATATTTATTTTAAATTATATTTTATTTAATAAAAAAATGAGATGTTAAAAAATCAAACCTCAAATTTTTATTGTTTGAAAAAATCAAAATTCAACTAAATATATACTTACTTTGATGGAACTTCTAAGGACAATTCCAACAAAATAACTTCGTGCAACATCTATGAGTTATGGAATCACACTTGTCATGTTGGTATTACCAACTTTGATGGCATTCCCAACCTTAACTAGTGTAACTATCATGGCCTTCACCTATTCCACTCCATCCTTTAGTTTTATAATCATATAAACTTATATTAATCATTCTTTTTACATTCTCCTTGAAATAAGTGTCAATATAGGAAGGACATGGAAATTACAAAAGAGTATTTTTGAAGACCCTAGTCACAATCAATGCAAATTTTAAGAATCAATACTTATCTAAAAGTATAAAAACCTTTGTGATTTTTACTAATTCTTAAAATACTAATTATAAAATGTTTCGTGATATTCTTGTAAAAGTATTCCAATTTCTAAGTATTTGTGTTTTTTTTTTAAATATTGATAACTTATGGAGTAAAATAATGTTCTCCCGTATGTCCCCGAGGTGTAGGACAGTCGGTGACAGAGTGTGTTGTTAAGCCACTCCGTGTTGTTAAAGTCATCGGTTTGAAACCTGCGGGGACAAAAAATCCAACCATGTTAAGGGTTGGTGTGGCTCAGGCCGGGTGTGATCCCCGGGTGATTTTGACGGCTTAGATGCCCCTGAGTCACGGTTTCTCAAACCACAGGTTAATCACGTAGCCAATAGGTCCCGCACAAATTAACAAAAAAAAAAAATGTTCTCCCGTATTATAATTTGGGTGAATAATTAAAAAATAATATATATATAGCAAATTATTAATAGAAGAAAACAAGACAAATCATGAAGTTTAGCCTCTAAAGTTTTCCCTAAATACAATACCCTAGAAAGCTTGGATATAAATTGTTACCATGGAAGCCAAATATTGAAAACAAAAATTGAAATTCATTATTATTAATGAATTCATTTTCATATTTAATAATTGAAATTTAATTAATAAAGTAAATGGAAAATTGTGAACATAAGAGAGATAGTGCATAGATGATCGGGACTGCGGCTAGGGAAACCCTAGCCGCAATCCTGCTTTTCTTATCTTCTTTCTAGCCTGTAGGTCTATGCCTGGTGATCACAACGACCTCTGCAATGACCTTCTACCACGCTCTTGTACATGTCTGCGGGTCCGGATCCAGTTTTTTTAATATGCTATGGCGAGTTTGTGTGGTTTTTCTCTAGGCTTCTTCGGATTCTTGTCAGCTTGGCTTGGGTGCATGATGCTTGCGCGGTGTGGGGGTTTTGGGACGGGTTAGGTGCCTTCGGCTCTATGCCCTTCCCTCTCTTCTTTCATTATTTATGTCTTAGATTTAGCCAGGGTCTACGGCCTTCTCCAGTTTTTTTTGGCATCGTCTCTCTATGCGGGCTCCTCCCCATCCCTTGTGGGCCTTCTTCCAGATCTGCCTCCTTGTTTCAGGATAGTAGTCAGGGTTTGATGCATACCCTTGATGTTTGGCTCTGATTTCAATTATTTTTTGTTGAGTTCTGATATTGCAGCTGGTGGGTCAGATAGTTCTTGGAATCTCTCTTCCCTTTGAGGGGTATGTATGCCGCTCAAACCTGGTCTGTTCCGTTTCGGGTATTTCTTGGTTGGTTCGCTCGCTCTCGGCAGGGTTTTCTTGGGGGGTAGTTCCCTGCAGTTTGTGGTCCTCTTCTCTAGTTTTTTGGTATGTTCAAGGTTTGATGTATACACAGATCGATGCTTTTGGTATGTGGTTGTTATACCACTCTGACCTGGTTCGTCCAGTTTTATGGTATGCTTAGGGTTTGATGTATACACAGATCGATGCATTAGTGTGTGGTTGTTATACCACTCTGACCTGGTCCGTCTAGTTTCCAGAGATTCTTTTTTATTTGTTTCTCTCGACATTTTTCTCTTCTGGTGGGGGCCTCGACCCTTGGTTGTTCTCGTTTCCATTCATGGATTATTGTATATGTCCTTTTGATCTATGATGCCTTCAGGTTGTACTCTCTTTTAGGGTTTTTAGCCTTGTTTTTCTTAGATCTTTTATCCATGATTGAGATGCGTGCTTAAAAGCACCTACAGAATGTAATTTAGTTCTCTTCGGATGAATAAAATTACGTTGTTTTTCGTGGAAAAAAAAACAAATTTAATTAAATACATTTAATTAATTAATTTTTTAAACAATAAAAACTATTTAATATAACTATTATAAATTTAATGAACAATTATTATAACTTTATCATTAAAGATGAAAAATTAACATTTCATCGGAGTCATTATTCAAATTGATTTTTTCATTCATTAACAACATCCAATATCTGCATACATTTTAAAACAAAATCAACAAAATATATTACTAAGCATAATTTTTTAATAGAAGATTCAACTAACACTTACATATTTTTAAATACTTCTTTATTTAATAGAAGATTCATAAAGTTGGTAATGGAGCAAAAAATTGTGAAACTATTTCATTGAAAGTGTATAGATCAAAATTTATTATTATTCTTTATATTTAATATTTTAAGTATAATTGAATAAATTTCATATATTATAATAGTTGGATAATATAAATTAATAAAATCTTTGGAAAATTAAATATTGATAAAATATAATAATTGGATTTTAGTAAACAATTATATTATAACTTTGTCTTGGAATCTTTGAACGATATTTTTTTTTTTTAAATAACATTATTTTCACATCATCATCATTATTATTAGTGAATAATTATATTATAATGTTATTATTACAATATATGAAAAAGACATAATTATTTAAATCACAATCATTTCACTCATGAGGATTTAAGTATTTTTGTTTCTAAACGTGTTTAATCAACATATTGTATCTTGTTGTACAATAAACAATTCACCTTGAAGAAGAGTTAAACATTATATGGCATTAATAGTTATAACTTTTTGCAATTACAATCCAAATTAAATGATTTCATAAAAATAAAGTTAAACATTATATGGCAATTGTAAATTTAAATGAATGATACATCTCAAATTTAATTAAAAACAAAGAAATCATTAATAATGTTAATCATTAACATACTCATAATATATTTTATAAATCCTCGGATGGAGTGACATTTGGCACACATGCGTCAGGCATTGTTAACACCCACCGTTGCCACCCTTCCTCCTCGTCAATTCAGTATGTGCAACATTCAATTAAAAATGATGGTAGTGTGCTTGCGTAAGGAGGAGGTTTTAATGGAGCACACACAACAAAGGCCGAGGTCTCGCAAAGGAGGTATGAGGATGCCAAGAGCCATCATTTCGGTCTTTAAGGAGCTTTTTCCTATCATTTCAGTTGCTTTTATGGAGGTAAGGCATGGCTATTGCCATTTCATTGTGGTTTGGTTGTCCATTTTCCACTCCTCTCTTAGTCTTTCCCCCTTCTGGTGTTCTCCTCGTAGTTGGGCTATTGTTCTTGTCCCCGCCTCTCCAATGTCACGTGAACAGGACAAGTCGAAGCGTGGGCCGGCCTATTATAGTTTTGTGGCCCGACATCGTCGACCTAGTCCCTCTTCAACTCTCACTCTACCTCACATCCCTTCCATAAGACCTATTGGTCCTCCCTTATTTGATCAAAATTGGGTTGATGAAGACAATGCCATGACTTACATCGAGGAAGAGATTCCTCAAGTTCCCCCCCCCCAATCCCCCCCCCGGGACTCTCTCGTGCTCTCTGCTTCAAACCTTGAAGAACCCCCACGCAATTCTGGATGACTGCCTCAAAGTGTCGACCCTGTGTCAGAAATGGTAGGTTTTTTGGTTGAGGAAGAGACTCCTCTAGCATGGCTTGAGGGAAGAACTACGATGGAAACACAATTTGTTAATGAGCCTCAACCTATTGCAACCTCTGAGCTAGAGATTCCCAACACTCACAGGTTCTCAAAAGAACATCTGCAGCTCATCTTTGAGATGTGACGGGACATGGTCGATCAGCTTCACCGCGAGGATATCCTCAGTCGTTGCATGGATGCTTTGTTTGATTCTCTCTCAAGTGAGTCTGCCAAGTGAAGATGCTTGACCTACTGCCAACCTTACATTTTCACTCCTGCATGACCACACTCTCCCAGCCTCGATGGCAACACAGGTTCACATACTATTTAGTTTTATCTTATGTTGTTATGTTTCCAGGTTGAGAGAGGCCACAGTTACAATTTTGTTTAGGACTAGTTTTGTTTACCAGATCTTCTCAAATGTTAAAAAAAAACATGATTGCTTGTTTTGTTGGCCACCTATTTTGGTTTCCATATGTATGACAGAACATATGGCACACTTTTCCATGTGTATTGTTATGAAAACTCTTTAAGGAAATAAAATTTGTATTTACAAAAAAATAAATAAAAATAATACATTTTATAAATCAAACAACAACAACCACAACATTATATGAAAAACATAATATACATGAGCGATATACATATCAATATACATGTCAAACATACATCTCAACAAAATATGCAATAAACATGTCATATATACATCTCAAGTCAAATATACAACATTCAATATACATGTCAATCAATACCACTACTAGTTAGGTCCACCACTAGAGACAAATGCATTAGTGTCTCTGTTGCCAAAGGTAGAGGGCCTATCAATACCTATTCCAGAAATAAATGAAAATAATACATCATTATCAAATGCTTCTCCATCAAGATCAACCTATGCAGTAGCACCCAATGTGAACATAGTGTCCAAAGCATCAAAAGATTCTAACACATGTGGAGGGGGAAGAGGACGATGAGGAGGAGGATCGGTGGATGACGACACATGTGGAGTCGAAGGGCAAGGATCGGTGGATGGTGACAAAAATGGAGGAGGAGGATCATTGGATGGTGATGCATGTGCAGGAGAAGTTGGAGGATCGGTAGATGGTGTAGACACGTGTAGAGGGGGAGGAGGAGGAGGATTGGACATGAATGATGCAGACACATGTGGAGGAGAAGGTGCAGGAGGATAGGTGGATGATGTAGACACGTGTGGAGGAGGAGGAGGAGGAGGATTGAACATGGATGGTGCAGACACATGTGGAGGGGAATGTGAAAGAGGATCGATGGATGGTGCAGACACATGTGGAGGGGAATGTGCAAGAGGATCGATGGATGGTGCAAACACGTGTGGAGGGGGAGGATGAGGAGGAGGATGATCGAATATGGATGGTGCAGAAACATGTGGAGGGGAAGCAGGAGGATCGGCGGATGGTGCAGACACATGTGGAGAAGAAGCATGATCAGAAGGAGGAGGACCATGTGGTGGAGTAGAGGATGTGGATGGATATAGTGATGAGTTAGATGGAGTAGAATCATGAGCAGCATGAGCATGATCCCTAAACCTCTTGATGAGGTTAAAAACACCGACAATATGACGCATCAATGATGTCATGCCATGAGGAAAAGTTGTCCATATCATAGACAGCTCTGGTACCCATAATATGTCTCGAACCAATGTGGGTACCACTCCATGACTAACCATAGCACCACATAGGTGATATGTCGCCTCTATTCAGACTCTCTAATCTGACCTATGTGGTATGTGGGTTCTATGTACTGCAGGTTGCTCCTCTGCCTCCTCCGTCTCCTCATTCTATTGGGGAGGCTCATCCCCAACATATGTGCCAATATCTGCAAAACAATAGATAATAATAATAATATAATTGAAACAAAATGTTATAATAAATTACATGTGCATTAAATAAGACATAAAACATGCAACTAGATTTATAAAAACATAAGGATAATATTCGCCCTCTCATCTGGTGGCTCAACTGCTATAAATAGGATGTTTGGACATTCACTCAAATCCATCCCCGCATATGGGTGATGTACAACGAGGACATGATTTTCCTCTCCATCCAAATACTCAAATACCTCCCCACCGACCGGAGTACACGATTAGTCCGGCGTGTCCCACTTGGGAAACAACTGCCCCCACATGCGCATATGCGCATCAAACATAGGCCTAAGAGGCAAGTGGGGTACTCTTTGTCTTGTGGCATGAAGCCTCTCAAAAAATAATGTAAATAAATATGACGTGAATGGGAAGAATCTCCTCCCAGATAAAACAACATGACAACGATCCAACACAAAACAAAATTGTCTAAAAAAAATCTCCATTACCTAATTAATTTGGGTCTATGCACTAAACTATATACATAATACATCAAGGAGAAACTAATGCACTACCCATTAGAGGTAAAGTGTGGCAATGCCATGATAATACAACATAGGCACTTAACCTCCTCTCTATGAAATGAACTCATCTACATCGATCTGACCACCAGAAACCTATAATCTCAAAGCAGAAAGAACGTCCAGATTGACATATCTCTACACATATGCAACTTCGGTCTCTCCTGCAATATCAGGCGACATATCAAGGAACTAGGGCCAAACCCCCACCCTTCTAGACAACCCAATGGTGAAATAAACATCCTCCTCCATGGGTTGATACCACTGTTCAAGATTGACTCTGAATGCATGTTGATCGTGATCCTAACGATGGATCAACTATTGTAACAACGTAGAGTTCTCTTTGAGGGATGTACCCTCCTCATCAAACTCGAGGAGGCCAACATCCATAAAAAGGGCATGTGTATGTGTTGTAATAGGGCATTTGAATAGATCCCTCTCCCTCTCCCGAGCCTCCCACTAACATACAAAGTTGTATGTTTTGACCCACTGTTGCAAGTGATGTTACTCCTCCTCTCATCATCACGTCATCTTTGATTCACACACAAATATTTTTAGGCTCATAACACACACACACATGTATATAATGAATTGAAGTTATCAAACACACACATATATAAATAACTTGTATCGAACAAAAACTAAAATTAATTTATGCTTGCAAAACAATGTGAAAATTAAACAATGCACCTAAAGCAATCACGATGCACTGTGACCAGTGCTATATATCAGAAAAACAACACCACCAAGTGTTGTTGTTGCTATCACACATTGGTACTCCACATTTATTATCGCACCAACATGGATTTTAACGGTGCATTCCATAAGACACACTGTGCTACTAAATTGTGAAATATTCAGCCCAATGTCGTCCTCTTTACAACACCGATGTGTTTTGTAGACGTAGGGGCACTACTACGTTAATTTGTTTTATTGCAAATTAACTAGTGTGTTGTGTTAATACTAACGCACTGAGGCTACCTTGTTATTGGATAATCGCCAATTTCTCTAGCAGTGTGTTGTGTTGCATAGAGCATCGACAATGAGGCGTCCAAAATGACGCCCCGGTATGCCAAGTCGTTAAATATTTTTCCGGTGTGGTTGCTTTAGTAGCACCAGTGCATTTTCTTAACATAGACGCATCGCTACACTAAATTTTATGTATTTCAAACTTAGCGGTGTGCTTGGTTCACCTTAACACATCGGTGCTCTCATATTCTCAAAGCACCGACATGTTGTTTAGGGATGAGGTGCCAAGTTGTTCAATATTTTCCCAGTGCGGTTCATTAAACCACACCGGTACATTTTGTTAACATGGACGCATCCCTACGCTAAATTTTATGGGAACTAAGTTTAGTAGTGCACTTTGTAAAATCGAAAGAACCAATATGACACCATTCCAAGAGCACCCCATGTTGTTTAGTAATGTGTTGTCTCCTATAATGCACCATGACAGGGCGTCACTAAAGATGCACCGCTATATTTATTTTTTATAATTTATCACAATGTTTTTCTTCAAACAACGTCGATGCGTACTGTTAGAGTTTAGACACTGGTGTGTACTATTAGATTTTATGCACCAGTGAACCATGTATATCGTCACGCCGACATGTATTTTAGCGGTGCATCCTATAAGACACACCACGTTGTTACATTGTGAAATATTCGGCTTGTTGTTGTGCTCTTTACAACACCGGTGCGTGTGTTGGACCTAGAGGCACCGCTAGGTTAAATTGTTTTATTGAAAATTAAGTAGTGTGATACGTTAATATGAATGCACTAGTGTTATCGTGTTATTGGAGCATCAAGATTTTGTTTAGCAGGGCATTATTTTGTATAGAGCACCGGAAACGGGGCGTCTAACAAGACGCAGTGCTATGTAAAGTGGTTCATTATTTTTCTCATTCTGGTTCTTTTAATATCATCACTACCCTAAATTTTATGAAATGTAAGCTTAGTAGTGTGCTTTGTTAAATGAAACACATCAGTTCTCTAGTGTTCCAAGAGAACCGACATGTTGGTTAGCGATGCATTGTCTTATGTAATGCATCGGTAATGAGGCATCACAAAAGACACACCATTGTATTTATTTTTAAAATTAATCGCAGTGCTTTTATTTGAACGACATTGGTGGATACGGTTAGAGTATACACACTGGTGGCAGTTCTTACTATGCATTAAAGCACAATATGCACCGCTTCAGGACAAGCCTAAGCCTTCAGACACACCATGCAAAATTGGAAAAAGAAATGGTCGAATTTCAAGTCAATTTCAAATTTGAATTGACTAAAAATGCAAAGAGGAAGGTCATAAACAATTTACCTAGACTCTTATGTCTTGAGGAGGCATGGTTCCACCATTGAGAGGAAATGAAAATTCATGGTAATTTCCAAAATTTGGAAATGTGTGGATCTACTGGTGGAGTTATCGAAATCATTGTAGAGCACCACAAATAGGGCATCCTTGGAAGGAGAGTGAGCACCAATGCATGCTTGAGATTTTGGAAGCACATGATGAAGTGTAATAATAAAAACCGGTTTGGTATTTTTTTTTTATTTACCCTACCGTGGTGCACATGACGACAAGGAGACGCATCAGGTCATAATTCTCAACGACGTTGGGGCTCTTTATTCGATGCTTATTTTTTATTATAACATAGGATGGTGCTTCTGACAAGTTAAGCATCGGGACGTCATTGTTTATATGTGCATCGAGGTGTATGTTTCTTATAGGTGCACTGGTAAGAAAACCTCTACAAAAATCTTCGTCCGCTCACCTTTGCTAACAACCTCTACTATAAACAGAGAAAGGATAAAAATTTTGTGGAAGTTCCATAAAAACCTCCGCTACAAGGTGTTCTCCTTGTAGTGGAATATTTCACCTATCAAGTTTATTTTAGCTGGAAACGCTTTGTTGAAATCCATTTCCACGCATATTTGAGCATATCTAGTGATATTTTGGTTCTTAGTTTCCTCTCTCAAGTAATGGAATTCACCAAGAGCAGTACCAATAGCTCGAAGAGAGGGTAAACCCCAAATATGTAGAGGTAGATTTGGAAGTCTAACCCAAACTAGAGCCATAGACAGAGTATCTATCATTGGATCAAAGGATGGAGTCCAAGGTTTTAAACATAATCCAGGTTTCCCCCAAAACTAAGGACCTAATTTTAATATGAAATCTATGTCTTCAGTTGGATCAAACACCATAATGAAGAACCCCTTTGCGCAGGGGTAAACGAAAGCTTGTTTTTTTAACTCATGTTGCTAGAAGTCTAACACTCAGTTATGTAGATCGACAAGACGTGGCCAAAGACAGTTAAAACAACAAACGAGTGCATTTGTATTGTAAAGGGCCACCTTAGTTACAACATCTTTCACAAGTGAAATAGTAGAAGCTAGAGCCTCCTGAACCAAAAAAACGAGGAGGAGAGCGAGGAACATTATGCACAACATCTTTAAAAGAGGCCTTACCTAGGATATCGTTGGAAGGAAAAGGGTCAAATCTGAAACCAGATTCTAAGTTGGTTTCCGTCGACTACCCAATATTGCTAGACACATGGGCTCCATATACACCGAGAGAGGTAGACACAACCATCACCGAGGGAATCCCTGGAAAGTTGTGAACAAATCCACAAGGAAGAGAAACACTACGTGAATCAACCACTTAGAGAGAGGATATATGCAAGGTAACCACCACCATAGAAATAGAAGAGCAAGGTTGAGAAATGATTGAGGAGTAATCAAGCATGTTAGGCTAGGACACTAAGGGGGCTTGAGCATCCTACACATATGGCTAGGGTTGAACCCTAGACGACATTGCAATTGTCCGTCGAGGGAGAGTCGAGGGTTTGTTGGTTCTTGGTGTTGACGTTGATGCTTATTCATCTTGGGTTTAGTGCTCCATTTTTTTATCAAGTAATGAGTTGTGTGACATCGGTGACCTTTTCTATTATGATTAATGAAGAAACCACTTCATTTTGTAGGCCAAAAGGAGGATTGAGGTAAGGATGTCCTCTATCCACTCTCCTCTTTCTTATTATGGCACAAGGGCTCAATAGGACATTGTTGGATGCTAAACAATCTACATCATTTGAAGGTATATGAATTGGGAAATCCTTCTATATTTCGCATATGCTTTTTTTATGATATATTGGTCTTTTTTGATGGGTTCAAAAGGGATGTGAATAAATTAAAAGAGATTATAAACCTTTTTATTTTAATGTTATAGGAATGGTGATTAATATTAGGAAGTCATCTATTTTAATTCATGGAATTTCAAACAAGGATGAAATGTGTTTCTCCCAAATATTTCCTTATAATCAAGTGGAGTTAGATGATGGGTTGAAATATTTAGGATTTATTTATTTATTTATTTTGTATCTATCGGGCTTGTACTCGTGTGACACGGGGTCGATTCCGACCGCTACCACTATAAATTTTAGGCATGCCCACACTACCCCACATGCAACACACAAGGTAAGTCGAGGTTTCAAATCGGTGACCTCACATAACCGAGTGCCTTAGCAGTGCACTCCATCACACCAATTGTTCTACATATTGGGGGCAATGTTTAGGATTTATTTTGAAACCAAATGACTATTTAAAAAAATATTGGGATTGGTTGATCCATAAAGTGGAAAAAAGAGTGTTTTGTGGTGTAATAGGTGGATTTCAAAGGCAAGTAGGCTAGTCTTGGTTAAATCTATTATTGAGGCCATTCATGTATATTGGATGTCTTTGTCTTGGGTTCCAAAAGGATTCCTAGAAGTGATGAGAAGAATAATCTATCGGTTTCTATGGTCGAGTAGTAAGGATAAAATGGACATTTGTTTAGTAAAATGAAAATGGATGGTAAGACCTAAGGATATGGAGGGATGGGGCTTGAAAAATCTCTTTCTGTTTTCCAAATCTCTTGCAGCAAAATGTGTTTGGAGATTGATTTTGGGGAAGGGTTTATGGTGTCAAGTGGTCACTCAAAAATATCCTTAGACTAATTATGCAGAGGAGTGGATTAGGAATCCTTTCAAAAATGTCCATAATTTGTCTATCATGTGGAAAGAAATGATTGTATCCTTTCTTGTAATATGACAGTGGTTGGTATGGAAAATTGGAAATGGCCTTGGTATGGAAGTGGGCAAGGACCCCTAGTTGGGGTGTGGAAGTCCCTATGGATTATCTAACCATGTGGTCCAACATTTAAGAATGATTGGTTTTTTAAATCTTAAACAGGTGGCAGATCGTGCCTACACTACTATCTGGTGTCAAGCATGTTTGTTATGTAGAAGAAATTGGGTTTGGAGGGTTGTATGCTAGAATTTGGGGTTCTTACATTGAGAATATTAGATTGAGCCATGTCAAGTGGAAGGATTACGGGGATTATTTAGCTTGGTCCAAGAATCCTTCAAGAGATTACATTCCAAAAGTTGGATATAAAGTTCTTAGTCAAAAGGAGGAGGTTGGGGAGCATAAATGGTGGTTTAGGTGTCTCTGGAAGCTCAAATGTCCTTTTAAAGCAAGAATATTTAAGTGGCTAGTGTTCAATAATAAATCATTAACTTAATACAACAACTTTGTGAGACTTAGTGTGTTGTTTTTGTAAACCCTAGCTTTTGGTTTGCAGTGGATGATGGATGGTGATGGGGGCAGTTCCCTCCAAAGTATGATGCTTTGGATTTTCAATTGATGGTTGTTGCATCTATTAAACATATGAAGCCACGAGCATCTAAGTTTGTTAAAAAATTGGATGAGATGCCCAAGGTTTTTCTCCCTCCTTCTTCTACTAGGAATAAAGCCTTATCACTTGTCAATCGTGGTATGATTGGTTAGTTCATTGGTATTTGGCCATCTCTGAGGACGATAGAAAATTTGTTGAATATAAACTAGAGACCTCTCATCAAGGGTCCCCTGCATCATTTTTTCTATGAAAGAGGGGTTTTCTCCTTCCTCTTTAAACTTAAAGATGATCGAGATCTGATTTTCCATAGTCCCCCATATTTCCTAGGAGCGAGAGGGATGTATCTCAACAAATGGACTCTAGATTTCATTCCTTAAAATGATGTTCCTTCAGCAATTTCAATGCGGGTTCGGTTGTCACATCTCCCTCTTCATTATTGGAGTGATGATGCTATGCATTGTATTGGTAATTCCATAAGGAAATATATTGATCGAGTTGAGCCAAAGGAGAATATTTTCTCTTATGTAAGGATTTACATTAAAGTTGATCTAGAGAAGGGGATCCCTAAAGCTATGTTCATTACCCTGGATAACTAGTAACATGTGCAACAACTAGACTACAAACAAATCCCATTTAAGTGAAATATCTATCATGATTATGGGAATTTCACAAAAAATTGCAAGAAGGTCAAAAATCACCCCCTCCCCTCTTAGGCGAGCAGGGAAGAACAATGGCGGGCAGTCTCTAAGAAATTTGGTTTGAGTGGATGGGAGAATATGCTTCCTTCTAGTTCGATTGTTAGTCCATCTAATGGTGGTTTCAAACCCTCATCAAGAAATCCTAGGAACCCACGTTCGGAAAGCATCCGAACTACAAAAAATAGTTTTGAAATTTTATCCCAAGTAGTGGATCGTGTTGAGGATGAATCTCCAGTCATTATTAGTGAGGATTCGCTCAACAAGGAGCCTCCTTCAGTCCAACTGATTCATGTCCATCCTTCGACAAATGATGGAACACATCTACACAACAAAGAGAGGACAAATATGTTCTTTTCAATGTTCTGGAGAAAACGACCATTTCCCTTCTTGATATGAGGTTGGAGGATGCATATCTTTTCGCTGACCCTGAGGTATCATTTTCTGAAGAAAATTATAATTCAAAAGTTGAAAGTGTTGGGGAAGAGGACCAAGGGGACAGGGCATCCAAGATAAACCTTGCAAGAAGTTATGGGAGAAAAGAAACAAGAATTGACTGTGAAGAACAAGCTAATAAAGACATTTTGTTGGGTTTGCAACAATCCATTTCCAAAATGATGGGGGGAACCAAACAACCAAAAATATTTGGAGGAAATGTTGTGATTAAATGACGTTCTCATCCAAACCCTCCTAAATAATGATATTGGTCTCGTGAAATTGCATGGGTTTGGGCAATGACCCCAAGTTTATGGTTGTCAATGATCTAGTTCGCTCTGAAAAGCCTCAAATACTCATGATTTAGGAGACCAAATTGAATGCAAATGAAGTAACCAGACTTGGAAAAAGTCGTTGGAATACCAGTAATCCATCACTAAAGAATCTCGAGGGGCCTTCGATGGTTTGTGCACTATCTGGAATAATAAAGAGGTATGTTTAGAATTTTCCCTTAAAACCCAACATTGGATTCTCATTAAATTCTGATCCATGGAGAATAATAGGTTGTTTGTGATTATCAATGTCTACATGTCAGTTAATCCTGTGGAAAAATCGATATGTTGGAGATCTCTTCTATGCTTAAAGGACACATAATTTTATGTTGATTGTATATTAGCCGACGATTTCAATGTCATCAGGAATAGTTCAAAAAAGAGAGGGGGAATCTTTGGTCGATACCTCTTTCATGAAAATGTTGAGTTAATCGAAGACTGGGATATGTTAGATATCATCCTGATATTATCCCACAAAGGGGAAATACACTTGGTCCAAAATGAGAATAGGGTCGAGACACATTGTAACCTGCCTAGATCGCTTTATTGTCCATAGCAACTTTCTTCAACAAAACTCAATTATAAAATCATTTATCCTCCCCTCCCTTATTTCTGATCATAAGCCTATTTCTCTTCATATTCAAGACACTCTTGATTATGGACCTCTTCCCTTCTACTTCAACCCCATTTGGATCAATTACCAAGAAGTAGACGCTCTGGTTGAGTCAACTCATAAAACTTGCATTCCTGGCACCCCTATTTACATTTGGGAGAAAAAGGTCATTTTGGTGAAGCAAGTCCTCCAGATTTGTGCCAAAGCTTCCTTTAATCTACCAGCTAAAGAGAAATAAGATATAAAAGGTAAGTTATAAAATTTTGGAAGAGAACTTGAGGACCAAGAAATCACTGCTCAGTTACAAAAAGAAGAGATAGATCTTCAAACTCAATATCAAAGAGTCTTGAGACACGAAGAAGAGCTACGGTGGTTAAAATCTTGCAGCCTTTGGCTCCAAGCTGGTGATATAAATACTAAATTCTTTCACAATCAGGCCAAGGCTCAACAATCCCAAAACAACATTTCAATCATAACTTTAGAAGATGGCTTGTAGGTGATTGATTTTCAGGTATTAAAGTTGTTGCAATGTCTCACTTTGCTAGCCTATATTCTCAACAAGATGAAGCAAACCCTACTAATGTGGACTCGATGCTTGAGCACATTCCCTCTATTATCACAAATGAAGACAATACGGTCCTTATTCAACCTATTGTTGAATCTGAAATCTTTACGGCTATTTGGAGTTTGGGACCGGATAAAGCCCCGAGCCCGGATGGCTTTTCCATCTCCTTCTATAGGCATTTTTGGTATTTAATCAAGTATGATCTTAATCAAATGTTGCATTATGCTCATCAATATTTAAGGCTAAGTGGGATCACTAAATCTTCTTTCATAGACTTGGCTCCTAAGGAATCCAACCCAACTACCTTCACTAGATTCTAGCCTATCTCCTTATGCAATTCCTCCTATAAAATTATGACCAAAATTATAGCTTCTCGGTTAAAAAAAACTCCTATCCAAAGTCATCTCTGCCAATCAAGGAGGGTTTATGCAGGATAAACGAATATTGGATAAAATTGTGTTGGTTCAGTAAGCCATCCATTCCAGTGTGAAGGCCAAAGGTACAAGTATGGTTATTAAACTTGATATGGCTAACGCTTTTGACCATGTTAGACATGACTTTCCTTTTCAAGTCCTTGAGCATTTTGGGTTATGCTCCAACTTCATAAAATGGGTGGAAGCTTGTATTAGTGGTCCATGGATTGCTCCTCTTGTGAATGGATGGCCTACATAATTTTTTCAAATCAGCAGGGTGCTTTTCCAAGGCTATCCGCTTTCCCCCCTTTGTTTCATTATCATGGTTGACTCCATGAGCAAGAAACTTGATCATGAAATATTGGTTGGGAATATGTTGGGGTTATCTATAGTGTGTGGCATCAAAAACCTAAACCATTCTCAATTTATTGACGACACTCTTCTGTTGTGTGGTGCTTCTATGATTATTGCTACTCAATTTAAATATGTTCTGGATTATTTTCTTGATGCCTCTAGAGGAGTTGTAAAGAATAGGAAATGTCATATCATGGGTTGGAACTCCTTGCCTCGGGATTTGCAAGCTATATATTGAGTTTTTCAATTTCCCATAATTGATAAATGGTCTTCTTTTCGTTATCTTGGTATCCTTATCTCACTGAAAAACTCTACTTCACAGAATTGGCTGCCAATTATGGAAAAAAACAAATTAGAAGTTCATACAATTAGAAGAGTCACCTTAATAAAAGCAATCTTGGTGGCTCTTCCTATCCATTAATGTTCTACCTTATTAGTGCCATGTGGTATAACCAATAAGATTTCTCTGAAGATCCGACAGTTTCTCTGGTAGGGAGGGAGATCCAACCAAAAAAAGTTCCATCTTGTAAATTGGAAGCAGGTCATATGCCCCGAGGATAGGGGAGGATTAGGCATTCGAAATTCGAATCTAAAGAACAAATCCATGGGGGGGAAATTGGCCTAGTGGAAGAGATATATCTTGAAAAAATACTTCTCTAGTCCTAGAAAGTGTTGTTTTGAGAATTCTCCCAAAGTTGACAAAGGTTCCCCCATTTTCAAACTTCTACTAGCAGTAATTCCCGTTATTTTCGATAATCGGTCTTGGATTCTCGGGAATGGAAGAAATATAAATATTTGGGATGATAGTATTATGGGAAAGAGGCGCCTCTCCTCTCACATGGACTTGGTTCCTCTAAGGAGTTGGATGGTAGAGAAAGGATTGAATACCCTCTACGATATATCCTCGTGGAATAGCGAGTTTGGGCTATGGATAAACTGCAAATCGCTCTCTCTCCCTGCTACTTTGATTGATTTATACAGAGCTTTAATTTTTTCATTACATGGATGTTCTCCTTGGTACATGAATAAGGTTGACCCTCATGGATGGAGTGAGTCCAATTTCTCTACGAAGAAAGGATACAATTACTTATTAGAAGCATCTATCTCCTTCTCGTGATATGGCTTGTGGAAGTCCATGTGGCATAGTGATGGATTACCTAAAGTCAACATCTTTTGTTGGTTATTGGTTCATCAACAAATTATTACTGTGGAGAACCTTAGAACATATGGCATAATAGGTCCCTCGCTCTACGCCCTCTATCTTAATCATGAGGAATCAATAAATCACATGTTCGTTGATCGTTGGTTTGTGAAATAAGTGTGGTTATTTTCCTTGGATGGCTTGTTGAACAAATTTGTCTTGCCCTTGCCATGATTTGACTTTTTCGTTCAATGGAGGAAGAAGTATAGTGGGTGCTTCAGGAAAAAGGATCAATTCAAGAGGATTTGGGACGCTCTTCCAAAGTATACATGATGGAGTAAATGGTTGTCTAGTAATAAAAAAAAATTCATGGTGAGTTGATAAGACCATGACATGCCGCAACTAAAGCCCTTGTCTTACTTTCAAACTTCATGCAATTTTGTCTTATTATGAAATTCCATAGAGTACAAGCCTTAGATGACTATGAAGAATAATGGATGAGTAATTTTAAGTTGGGTAATATCCATCCTCCATCCAAAAGATTGGGAATTCACCCACCTAACTGGGAAATCATACTATGAGAACAAGAATTCAAAGAATGGCTTCCCCGTTAACAATCCGATCTCCTATTTTTCAATGGGGAATCTCGGAACAACCTAGGGTCAGTAGGTGTAGGGGGGATTATTTGCGATCCTGATGGTAATTTTGTTGTTTAGTTAACTTGGGGCCTAGGTAAAGTATCAAATAATATTGTCGAGTCTTATGCTCTTTGGAAAGGTTTCAATCTTGCAAGAGAAAAAGGGATTCAGAAGACAACCATTCTTGGTGATTATGTGCTTGTGATTAGGGCCCTCATCAAAAGGCACGTCGTGGGTAACAATGTGAGTATCGACATAATTTCTCGCACTATATCCTTTCTTAATGGATTTGAAGTGCATCACATGTTTCGTATCAAATGGGAACATAATTCCTTAGTTGGTCATTGGGCCAAGGTGGGTTTTCTCCTAGTCGAAGGTGAGCTTATAGTTAATGGGAACGAAGGGTCTCAACCCATACCTTAGCATTATGGTTGGTTTAATTATTCGATGGGACAGGTGGCAAGACAAAAAGGATATCACTCATGCAAACCAGCACGTCAAGCATTTGTTCAACCTCAAAATTAGTGGGAGCATTAAATTATGTTTGTGTGAGTTTAATTCTTCTTAGGGGGTGGCTCTAGCAGAAGATTTATATGTATTTCATGGTGGTGATGGTGGGTTTGTTCTGCAAGGAGCCGATGATAGGGTTGTGTTGAGGTTTCGATCTTCGGTGCATGGAGTTTCTTGATGCAGAGGTTCTCGGTTCCTAGATGTTCCTTATTCAATGCTTGTAGCATTTCATATCCTAACCAAGATTCCTCTTGTCTCTAGGTTCATCTATTGTGGCCTTGTTTCTCTTAATCCTAAGGGATTTGTTCTTCTCAAATTTAAATTCGGGGGTTTTCTCTTCTCCTCTAGTACTGTGGGACTTTCCAGTGCGCCTATGTTTGTGGTGTGGTATATCAATTGATTTCCTCTTGTTCTTGTTGATAACTTGGCAAGAGGGTTTATTGTTAATTTGTGGCTTGGCGACCCTGATCACCCTCTTTCCCTTGTTTCGGTCAACTTTGGTGGTGGAACTAGTAGTATTTTGTGGTTTGGTTGTTTTGGTTTTTTTTTTAATATAAGCATGGAGCCTACCTGGAATGATTTCAAACACATTTTGTGTTGTTGTGAAGAACAAATTGCAGCCAACAACGTTATTGTCCAACATGTAATGGTCAAGCTTGGGAATCTGAAACATATAGCAGCCAACCTCAATCAGCGCATGGACAACCTCGAAGTAAAGTGTCAGTATTTGAGGTCATTGGTTTTGCCCCAACACACTTAGTTAGCCTCCAGTAACTAAGCTTCAATAGTCTCTCGCCATGGGATTTTAGTGGAAGAACATGATGGTCGTGACATAGTGCCGATGGAAGTGGAAGGACATTCACCAATGCGTGATGAAGTGTAGGAGATACTAGATAATGAGTGAATCTATAGTTGATGCTTTTTAACGTTATCTTTTTGTTAGGACAATATGTAAAAGAAATCTACAATCATATTGCTTGGAAGTTTTCTAGGAAGTTATATATGTTTTATAACCTATTAGTGGCAGGAGAATCAACAGGCCGTGAGCCTAAATTTTGTAAAAATCTTTTTTATTTTGTTGCTTGCCTTAGCACAACCCCTTATATAATATTAAACTCTAGTTACAGTGAAAAAAATAAAATAAAGCATTAATTTGGGACAAACTTTAAAAAATAAATAAATAGGGTCCAAGAAGGTGTATTCTATGCGAGATAAACAAGGAAACTAATTGCCACTTTTTCATGGCTTGCCCTCATTGTCTTCGAGCTTGGAAGGAGGTGGAATCAATGATGAGTATTAGGAATTTATGGAGAGGAAATTATGTTGAAGAAGGTTTGAGACTATGGTGTGACAATGTACAACTAATGATCCATTCAACGTTACCTTTGATTATCATCTAGGGGATTTGGCTAACAAGGAACAATAGCTTATTCAAGGAAAAAATGATACCTCATATCCAAAGTGCAATTCAAGGTTACAATTTTCTCAAGCATTTCATTCAATCGAGGAAAGTAAAGGTTGATAGGGTTTTTGTTGAAGTAGAAATATATTAGGATGGAGCATGGGCATATTTTGATGGAGCAACTCAAGGGGATCATAGGCTGTGTGGAGTGGGTGGGATACTATTCCTTAAGCACAATCATCTTTAAAGTTTAAAGTTGGTATAGGAGTGGGCACAAATAACTATGCATATATAATGGCCTTAAAATTGTTGCCTTCTTTGGTTATTGAAAAAATGTCTCAAGATTAAAAATTTATGGGGACTCCATGCTCGTGATTATGTGGGATGACAAATAATATAATGTCGAGAATTATATTTTGCAACCTTTAGTTGATGAAATTGTAGTTTCATCTTCAACTATTATCAATATTTATTTTTCCCATGTGTATTGGGAAAGAAATATTGTTGCAGATGGGATTTTAAAAGAAGGTTTGCAACTTGATCAGGTGTAATGGATTATCCTTGAATAATTGGTAAACCAATGTTTTGAGTATGTCCATGGTTCTTTTTAATTTTCTTTCAATTCACTATTTCAAGTGATGCTAGTGGAAGAATGTATATTTTGGATTATCCCAGAAATTTGGGGAATATGGTGATACATTATGAGTCTTAATTGACCTACATGGGCATACTTTAGAGTGTGCTATTTGAACACATTATCCTTTTTTTTTTTTTTTTTTTAAATCTTAGAAGGTATGATGAGATAGTAAGGAATTGTATAAAGGATCTCTCTTTTTATCCTACTTAGGGTTCTTTTTTTAGGATATGTATGCAACCCTGAGGGTGTTTTTGAAAATGTTGATTAGCATTCTACATAATGTAAATTTTCCTTTAATGAATAAAAATTATGATTTGTTTTTTGTTTTTGCAAAAAAAATGAAAGGTGAAGGGACAAGAACAAGATGTTCACATCCAAGACCTTACCATTGTGAAGTGGCATTGGTGACCACCACTAAGACAATAAAATATAACTTTGATCAAAGTGTACCCTCCATCTAGATGATCTTAGGCTCAATAACCTCCAATATTTTCCATGTGCTCTTAGCCATAAATTTACCTTTTATCTTTACCCACGCCAGAATAATAACAGAGTATGAAGGTTCAACCCTTCTAGGGGATTTTGTCAAGCGAGTCTTGAGATGTGATGTGTTTCCCTAAGTAGGAATTTCCAAACTTCCTTCACTTCAAGTGTTGAGGTGACCCAATTGGCATGGAGGGCCTCAACCTAAGGGTGAGTCTTATTAATTCTCATGGCACCCATTCTTTTAGTAAGCAACATAAGTTCAAATTCACCATGTGAAAGCCTCTACCCTCATTAGTACTGAACCATAAGAAATTACAAAGGACCTTCCATAGTGTTTGATAAGCATTAGTCAAGGGAACCCAATACGAAGAGTAATGCATATGTGTAACAACCAACATTTTGGTACAAAAATAGAATTTTGCAATAAAATTCATGGTCTTAGTGATCCATTTGTTAATATTGTTTCTCACCCTTTGTATGAAAACATCCTATAAATCTTGTTAGGGTCTTGGGAGGAAAATGATATCCCCCAAAAATGTAAAAATATTCCATAGCTAGATAGAAAGCTCACTTTGGCTTTTTTATATAACACTGAGCCTTGGCCCATTGAATCCTAAAGCCCAAGACTTCACAAAAAATCTAGAGATTGTCCATAGTATTCCTCATTTAGGTTTGATATTTAGAGTCCATGGGAAGGGAGTCATTAGAAATGTGGTCACTAACCATGTTCCCTGTAACTAGTTTAGGAAGGGGAATCCCTTTGATTAGGCCTCAAGCCACTCTATTATGTAAGATATATCTTAGGAACTCAATTGCAATTACATACAGTGTTGGAGCTAGGATACATTCTTGTCAAAATGGTTTGAAAAAAGCTAATTTTCTTGGACCTACTTTTGGTGATAGAAAGACATGTCAAAGCATCAATAGATGAGGTTTTATTTGCATTTAGGAAAAATTGGTTGAACCCGGGAGCCTTAAGTGTGGCCATAATAAAGGACCACTCCACTATGTCATAGGATTTTTCAAAGTCAATTTTGATAAAGAGGTCATTTAAGCAAATGCATGAGGTCCATTCCATTCCCTCCCATACAACAATTACTTTACCCAGGGCGAATCACACTTTAATAAAGTTTTTTTGCTTCAAATGAATGGTTTTAGGTAAGATGTGCTTGATACATAGTGCTAAAGCCTTAGCCAAACTTTTATAAGAGACATTAAACTATGTAATATGTATATGGTTAGTAATTAGCTCTAGGTCACCTTGACTAGGATTAATTTTTTTATCAAGCCTTTGTTAATGTAATCATCTAGCGATTACTTTTGGATAGCTTCTACATACACTTGCTAAAGCTCAAGACCAACAAAATTCCAAGTGGCCATGTAGAATTCACACAAGGAACCATCCACTCCTAGTGATTTTTCATTAACCATCTCCACTTGTGTGGCTATGAACTCATCCAAAGTCAGAGAATGCTCACACATTCTCTCTAATTCACTACATAGACAATGTAGGACAATGTCCAAACAATTTTGGATACACACCTTACATTCATTTGTAATTTCTTCAAACTAGAAGACAAGCTTGTAGTGGATCACAAACTATTTTTCAACATCCTCTTGTTTGGTTAGATGACCCTAGTCGATTTGAGTGCATCAATATTATTAGTTGCTTCCTTGGTGGTTATGGATTTGAAGAAGCAACTAATAATATTATTAGTTGCTTCCTTGGTGGTTATGGATTTGAAGAAATACTTTGTCGACCTATCACCAGACTCAATCCCATATAATATGCCTTATAGTTGGGACCCTTGAGTTATGAAAACTTTCTCAACCTTAAAAAAAATGCAAGAACTTGGCCACTCAAGCTTGAAGCTCCTTGCCAAATAGGTTAAACTGAAGCTTTTGTTGAGCTATTCAATCTCATCCTTCACAACCTTGTGACACTTGTGCCCAATAACTACAATTTTTCTCCCATATCTACTCATGAAAGTAATCACTCATCCTTCACAACCTTGCAATTTGTCTCCCATATCCATTCATGAAAGTAGTCACATGGCTAATGGAATTTGTCGCTAAACTCTCCAACCATCCTCATCGTTTAGTCTGGGATGAATATTGAACACTCTTTTAATAAAATTCAAGCAATAAGGGTGTCGAAGATGTGAAACATTAAGTGGGTCTCATGGATCATATTCTTTCTATACCCCCCAAAAAATTGAAAAGAACTAGGTTGATTGTCCAAGAGAGTAAGCACTTCCAAGGCATGTACAAGCCTTCCTATGTTACAAATACAACAAAATGTACTCTACTTTGAGAGCATATCCATATCTAGTCTCTTAAATAATTTCATTATCTATTGAAAAGTTTGACCATGTGAGCCATGGCTCTAAAAAATTCATTCTTCTTAAATTTGTATGATTGATCTTGGCCTTGAGGCCATTCTAGGTGACCTTCTTCCCTAGGAAATTTTGATGGGAATCATTCCCTGTTTATCATCTTGAGACTCAACCATATTTAGATCCACGTAGACCAACCAATGAAATTTGGTATCTCATCAACCATCCAATTCCAAAACACAACCCTTCCCTCATCATTAGTGGGCACATATATGTTGGTGAGTCCAAGCATTCAACCATCTAAATTCAACATAAACAACACAAGTCTCTACGATGGGTTTGTTCTCCAACCCATAACTATAGAAGCAGGGTTGGGTGAAAAAGTAGCAAGTCCCCCATCACTATCCATATATCTAGAAGTAAAATAAAAACTCTAGAAAATAAAATGTGCAAGGTCTTTCTGCATAAAAACCCAACAATCTTGGCTTCCTACAACACAAAATATCTCAACCAAGAATTAAATTTATAATCTTCCAAATTGTGGATTTTCTGTTGGGGTTTGTAGGCCCCATAGAAGTCCACAAAGCTACCAAATTCATTGTAAAGTGGTAGCAATGAAATCCATATGCTCTTCAACCAATTCATCACCAAGCTTAATCAACACCCCACAAGGGTTCAATAATACCATGCTTTTGAGCCCAAAAGATTGTATCCAATTATCCAAAGTATGCACCTCAAGCTACTTTAAATATTCCTTAGCTTCTAAGGCGACTCCAATTTTCAACAAGGAGGGTAGAGAACATATCCTTTGCCCCTCGCCCTAAGATGAAGAAGCTTATGAAGGGTGCATAATCTCCTTCATAATGGTCAATGTTATGTGGTTTTTAGGGGCCAATGTTGTGATAATAGTTGGTTAGGCCTTTTGCGCCATTGCGACTTTGTTGCTTTGAGAATTCTTCCAAAACACATGACCCGTCCATCTTCACTATTGGTCTCAAAAGAATTTTGATCTTGGGGTCGAGGAGAAAAAATAATTAGAGTATCATGTCTAACCATTAGAGGACAATCATGAATTCTATGATCTATATTTTGGCACCTAAAGCAAGTATTTAAGAGGTTGATACACCTCATGACTATTCAGTCACTTTTTCCCAACCCAAATGAATGCAATTTCCTTAATATCATTTGACACATCGACTTTCTTGCATTTTCTCCTCTAGTTCCTGGGGTTTTAAAAAATGGAGAGGTTTGTGATAGTAAAACATTTTGACCGACAAAAATATGCAATCCAGAAAGTCCTAAAATTGAATGCACATGCCTGAGAATTCTACCCAAATGGGATAACATAGTTGGATACAATGTTCAAATAAAAAATTCTCAATCCGCATGGACAACACCACTACGGTGTTTTAATAGACCCAAGGGTCTGAAGAGATAATCATATTACAATGTGACACTTCTTAAAACAAAAATAAAATAAACTTTTTATCAGGCTTCAAGAGCTTAGATAATACCTCACACATGGTCCACAAACTTCCTTAATCCATGCCTTAATGATGGTTTCATTCCTTACTCTACGATTTTCATGAACACCAAAATACTCGTCAAGAAAACATCCATCTGAATTTCATTGGAAGTAGTTCATTACCTCATGAAAGACTTTTAGTACAAACTTTAATGGAGACTTTGTTGGTGTATATTTTAACCTTATACAATTAATTACTACATATAGATTCTTAATAAAAACAAAAAAGATATAATGGCACACACACACATTACACAAAGATTTTACCTTGGAAAACCAACAACCTATTTAAAGTCGCACCTCTAATCTCCTATTAATCATGTATTCATTGTTTACAATATATATATATATATGAGCCCGCGACATCCAAAACCCCTAATCCATTGACCTGGATTAGTTAACAACCTTAATTCCTTAACCAAAATTAGAAAACCGTTGACAAAAAGTATGTGTTGAAAACCACTAAAAACAGATGCCAAAAACGCCAATTTTTTTTCGAGGACGTTGCCCTTGAACCCTTGTGCAGGGGGGCTCCCGCCCCTCTGCAAACCCCACGGACAAGGGGGCTCCGCCCTCTTGTGACCCCCTGGGAAGGGGGGCACTAACGCCTCCCCTGTGAACCCCTTGCACACTCAGAGCAACATGGACACTATGTCTAGTCGTGCAAAGAATATAACACATACCCAACATTCTCCCACTTGTTGTTTTCTTTGCATACATGGGGTTAGAGGGTTAAATAGTCAACAATCTAGGGCATCAATGCCTATGGATCGTCTACACCAAGATAAATTCTTAGTCCTCACAAATTTTGTTAATGAATATGCAACATTCTTCAAAGTGTCCACCTTCATCAACGACACCTTCTTTTCTTCAACCATGTCTCTCACAAAGTGGTATTAAACATCAATATTCTTTGTCTTTGAATGATAAATTTAGTTCTTCACCGAGAATATTGCACTCTGATAGTCACAATCTATCCTTACAACTTGTTGTACCAACCCAATACCTGAACACAATCTCTGTAACCATACTGCTTCCTTGCTTGCATGAGTGACTGCCATGTATTCAACTTCCATAGTTGAGAGTGCCACTACAGATTGTCTTTTTCTTATCTAACTGATTGCTCCTCCAAACAGGTTAAACACATACCCACTTATAGATCTTTTGCGATCTAGATCTCCAACCTGGTTTGCATCAACAAAGTTGTGTATGTCCAACACTTTGTCCAATCCTGGTCTTCCTTGGTAGCACAATCCATAACTAGTAGTGCCATGCAAATACTTGAAAACTCTCTTTACTATTGTCCAATGCTCCTTCCCTTGCTTTGACATATGCCTACTCAAAACTCTTACTGCATGTGCAATGTCCGGTCTAGTGCAGACCATTGCACACATCAAACTGCCAACTGCACTAGCATACAACACATGGGACTTGTCCTCTTCCTCTTTGTGTGTCTTGGGACATTGATTCACATATAAATTTACATCTATAGGAATAGGGACCTTGATCGGTTTACATTCCGGCATATTAAACCTCTGAAATATTGTCTCGACATATTTCCTTTGATTTAACCAGAGTTTCGTGTTTTACTGGTCTCTTTTAATTTCCATGCCCAAAATGAAATTTGCAACACCAAGATCCTTCATGTTAAACTTAGAGGACAACTGAGTTTTTACATCCTGGATAATCTCCTTGTCATTTCCTATCAACAACATATCATCCATATACAAGACCAAACATATAAGATTATCACCAATTAATTTGAAATACACACAATGATCTGCTTTGCTCCTTGTGAAGCCAAGTCTCAACATATAAGTATAATATTTTTGATACCACATTATTGGTGATTGCTTTAACCCATAAAGAGACTTTTTTTAGCTTGCATACCAGCTCTTTCTTTCCATTCACGACAAAGCCTTCTGGTTGCTTCATATAGATTTATTCTTCCAAATCCCCATGTAGGAATGTTGTATTCACATCCATTTGTTCTACTTCAAAATCAAACGCAACAACAACAAATAAAAAAAATCTAATAGAAGTTAACTTGGAAACAAAAGAAATAATTTCACCAAAGTCAATTCCCTCTACGTGGGAATAACCTTTTGCTACTAATCGAGCTTTGTATTTCTTCACTTTGCCTTTTGCATTCAACTTCTTATTAAACACACATTTGCTGCTAATGAGATTTCTTCCAGTCGACAACTCCACTAGATCCCAAGCCTCATTCTTGTCCAACGCTGTCATTCCTTTAACCATGGCCTTTTTCTAGAATTTTCCATCCTTTGAATCCACTGCCTCCCTAACAGTTCTAGGATCGTCATCAGTAATAGACAACGCAAAATTTGAATGGAAATCAGGTGGAGTATTTTCTGATTCTTGTTCTTCTGCAGAGTCTTATTCATAATCCTTCAACTCAAACTCTATTTTATCTGGTTCTTCCTTTCTTGGTAGGACTTCCTGTTTGACAACATCTTTAATTTCTCTAAATACCACATCTCAGCTATACAATTCCTTCTTAGTTTTCGGGTTCCAAAGCTTATACCCTTTCATACCATCTTTATACCTAATAAAGATACACTTTCCAACCTTTTTATCTAGCTTACTCATGTTTTCCTTTGGAATGTGAACATATGCATCACAACCAAATACCCCGAGATGTGTTAGAGATGGTTTCTTACCAATCCATACCTCGTGCGGAGTCCTAACATCCAAAGATGATGAGGGTGATCGATTAACTAGGTAACATGAAATACCTAGTGCCTCTGCCTAGAATTCTTGTCCTAACTCGACACCATTGAGCATGCACCTTGGTTTTTCCATCAGTGTCTTGTTCATCCTTTCTGCAACTCCATTCTGCTTAGCTGTACATGGAGTAGTCTTCTGTCTTGCTATACCACACTTCTTACATAATTCTTCAAATTCATTTCCGCAAAATTCTCCACCATTATCCATCCTCAACACCTTAATTCTTTTCTCTGTTTGATTCTCCACAAGAGCCTTAAACTATTTAAACCTGTCAAAGACTTCATATTTATTCCCAAGGAAATATATCCATGTATTCATCGAGAAGTCATCTATAAATGAGACATAGTACACAAATTTTCCCAGTGATGGAACTGACATAGGTCCAAACACATCACTGTGCACCAACTTTAAAATTTCCTCTGCTCTCGATGCACCAGAGGGAAATCAAAATCCCGAGAGTAGTGAGACATACCTTTAACCATACCTTTACCGTGTAGTAAGAAAAGGCCCTTCTCTCCGACAAACCCCAATCTTTGATGCCACAACATAGTCTTTTCTCCAAAGTCTGTAGGAGTTTTTTCTCCTTCATCTCCAATCTTAGGAATAATAGAACTAATGCACCCATCACTAATAGTGCTTCCCTACAACTTATACAGAGTTCCAATCTGAACTCCCTTCAGCAACACCATTGCTCCTCGAACCATTCTTCATACATCTTTCTCAAGCACTATTTTTACCCTTGCATCATCCATTTTTCTTACAAAAAATAAATTTCTGGAAAATCCTGGGATGTGCATAATACCGGGGAGTGTTCTAATCCTCCCGTCCATGAGATTCAACTTGAATTTTCTTCGTCCTATGATTTTGGCTGTCGAGTCATCACTTATGAAAACATCACCTCCATCATACCTTTCATATTCACAGAACCACTCCCTATGGGGAGTCATATGAAATGATGCATCTGAGTCAAGCAACCATCCCTCGTGATCTACATGTGTGCTTGAAGAGGCCAAGACACATCCCCTCCTTCTTTCGCGAAGGTTTTTTCTTCTGCAGAAGGAACATATTTAGATCTCTTCCCTCTTTCAACAATTTTGGATCTACATTGCTTCTTTTAGTGCCCTTCTTTTCCACATCTCCAACACACCTTTACAAACTTTCCGATAGATGTAGATCTACCCTTAGATGTAGATCTCCTACTTGAGGACTAAGATCTATTTCTTTGTCGGGAGCATCCTCTTGCAAATAATTCATATGTGCTCTGTCCTTTTGCCTCATCTCCTTCGACAACAAGGATGAGACCACATCATCGAAATTTAAAGTAGTTGTATTACTCTTTATGGCCACAACCAGACTATCCCACGAGTCTGGTAAAGAGCACAGTAAACTGATACACTTATCTTCATCATAATTCTTAATATCAATAGATAATAATTGACTTACCACTGTATTGTAGGCATTCAGATGCTCTGTCACCGAGTCTCCATCTTTCATCCTCAGGTTGTACAACTTCTTCTACATGAGCAATTTGTTTACTAGGGACTTAGATTGATACAAAGTCCTCAACTTATTCCATAAAGCCTTGGCTGTAGCTTCCCCTGACACATTCAATAACATTGAATATGAGAGACACAACCAGATTGTACTCTTCGCCTTCCGATCCAACTTTGCCCAGTCTTCTGTTGATGTACCTAAAGATACAGTACCTAGATCCACATCGATCCACTGATCTTCGTCCACCAACAAATCTTCCATCTTGAGCTTCCACAGCTAAAAAATTTGTCCATTAAATTTTTCGATCTCTATTTCGAACTGTTCGTCATTTCTTTTCACCTGAAGAATCAATACCGCATATCTCCCACTGTAACAAGGCTTATCACAGAGCAGAGCCAAACCCTTAGCCACAAAGGCGTCTCCCTGAATCCAATAACTGCTCTGATGTCAAATGTAGATTTTAATCTTGTACAATTAATTACTGCAAACAGATTCTTAATAAAAACAAAAAAGATACAATGATACACACCCACACCCACACACACACACATTACACAAAGATTTTACTTTAGAAACCCAAACCGAGAAAACCAACACCCTGTTTAGAGTCGCACCTCTAATCTTCTATTTATCATGTCTCAATTGTTTACAATATATATATGATTTCGCTGCATCCAAAACCCCTAATCCATTGACCCGGATTAGTTAACAACCCCAATTCCTTAACCATAATTAGAAAATCATCGACGAAAACCATGTGCCGAAAAACCACTAAAAACAGACACAAAAAACATCATTTTTTTTTTTTTCGGAAGCGTTGCCCCCCAACCCCTGTGCAGGGGGGCTCCCAGCCCATACAAACCTCCCACACTCAATGCAACGCAAGCACTATATCTAATTGTACAAAAAATATAACACATACCCAACAATTGAAACCATGATCATGATCACAATGGATAAATGATCAAATAACATGGTGTGACACTAAGGGATAACATTAAAAAGCATCTCAACAACCTTAAACAACCTTATTACAAGCGGGACGACCGCTAAAGGTCACTAAGAGTAATGGTGATAATGAGAGAGAAAGGATGCATACAAAGCTAAACGACACTAAACCTTACCGAGAGAGATATCGATATGAGAATTATAAATTGCGATTTTTAATATGAAAACCTTAGGAAGCACTGCATTTCACTTTCAAAATGTTTTTTTGGCGAACTTTGCAACCATATTTGGCACTAGATTTATGAAAATAAACGAAGATGACCGCCAAATTTCATGGACACTCATGTCTCTCTTTTGAGAAATTAATTTTTGGTCCAAACCTTACCAAATTAATTTTTGGTCCAAACCTTGCCATGAGACATCTGAACTTCGAAGTTCATATATTCTTTTTAATTTAAAGATTTAATGTTATTTTTCCACACACGATCTGCGATCCGAAATCCTATGTGATTGCTCTCTCGTATCGACAAGTTGGGAATTTTAAGGAGACGCAATCGATTGCGTTTACAGTTTGACAGAAGTGAAAGTGAATGGTAGTGGGAGCTCAATGGATAACAGCAATAATGTTGTCGTCTGCGACAATGGGACAGGGGTAAGAAGCTTCCTTGCATTACATGGTTATGATAACATTCATTGGCACACCTTTACAACTCGTTTTATTTTTATTCAAAATAATAATGTACAATCACTGCACATATCTCTCCAAAGCCCTGATTTCCTTCTTCAATCACAGCTTACCCAGGCACACCATGTGTTGAAGCATCATTTTTATATGTACTGAACCCATCAGATCAATACTCCGATTAAGCAACAGTTTCCACTAGCTGCTATTAAGTGCTAATTTCCTGACCTTAAAATAACAATAATGAGTATAAGGATAGAAGATGCCAGATCTCGGTTTTAACCATTAAAATCCTTTTGAATGGGCAGTTGGGTTGTAGTCCGCAATGGTGTTTGGACCCACAAAATGTTAGGTGAAACCAAGCTTTACCTACGATAGGATGTCCACCAATAACCGACTTTCAGCTTAGTTGAGTTTATTTGAAGGAAGTCCAGCTGATCAGTTTGGGACGCAAATTCTTGTCTTCAGTTGTTGTAGTTGGCTGCAGCAATTGGAGTAATTCGGCCCTCAATATCAAGCATCGACACGGTTGTAAAACCAAATGAGAAAATTGATGCTTTCCTCCAGCCCGGGAGCTCGGGAGAGCTGGGGTGTTAGCTGCCATAACCGGCGGTGATAAGTCATTCTTGGTCAAAACCCCTTTCCCTTAGATATGTCTCAATGTGAACAAGTGTCGACAGCTTAAAATGACCCATTTGTAAATCGTTGGTTGAATGGCTCTTTAAGTTTTGATTTTTAATAGTGCAATCCATGGTGGGTATGTAGTGTTTGTTCATCCTGGCAGGCTTTTATTTCTTCTCAAGTCATGGAACCTAGTCTCATTAAGATTATTTCGTAGGCAATTTGGATGATCATATGGGGATAAGTTAATATAAATACATTTGCATGGTTTGCCAAAAATTGACAAATCATCTGGCCTGCTTGTTGTTGATTATTGTGAGAATAAACCACTGCCAAACTTGAATCCGAGAATTTGTGATGGCCCAGCATGAACACAGCAATTAGATGCTGTACAATGCCACTTTCCTATAAGTTCTGGCAACGAAACTTATATATTTCGTTGGATCATTTCATATTTTTCACTTCACATCACATCTCGAACCAGTGGTGAATTATGTTGGTTCTATTTGGGAGTACAAGTTAGCTGGATTTTGTTTTTGGTCAATAATTTCTTCACTGGCATAAAACATCGGCTTATAAAAGTATTTCCTGTTTTACAGGACTATGAATGCCTTTAGATTCTTGTTGTAACACTGAGTTGCTATTCTTCCCTGTATTCACTGACATCTACAACTACTCGGTGAAAATTAGCCGGACAAACTACACTGAACAACGATTATGCTATAACTTGAAAATTGACTCAAATTTCAGTCGAAGGAAAACGCAAACAAGTGGTATTGTAAGTTGATTGCTTTTCTTTAGATTCTAATACGGAAAGTCAATTCATCTTTTTGCCTTGATTCCCTCTACAATTGTTAACATCCGAGGTAGTCGCTATGGATAGGCCGTAGGCGTGATGATGCCTAAAATTGCTATATACTTGCCTCTGCCCTTGACTCACAATTATATAGTTAAACCGGTGTAAGTCATATGCTTCATGTATTGGTACAACGATGCCATGCAAGAGTGTAACATCCCCATTAAATATTGTACTTAATGCTTTTCTGGCAACAACCGGGTTTTGTAAAATGGGAGCTCAAGGCAAAGGTCACTTTGAAAAAAGGGATGCATTAGTATGTGTGCACATAATATTTCTTATATTGTCTACATTATTAAGTCATCGGGGAACAAACCCAAACTTGAGATGCAAAGTAAATAAAAAATACCAGTGGTCTTGATTGCTTAAGGATGAATAGATTGGGGAATTATGATATGACAAGTGGACTGAATCTACATGCCTTACTTTTCGAGAGGCAAGAAAGCAGGTGGACAGAGAAAGTCATAGAAATTTTGAAAAATTGCCCTATCTGAAATTTCCACCTCACTTCCAAGTTCTACGAGGCCATGGATATACTTCTTAGAGTTTTCAGCCTTGGTGCTGAAACTAACTTTTTCAACAGCCCTGCAAGAAACTTCAAATCTGCCCAACACTACTAGGCAAACTCAAGAATGTAGTCACTACATAGACTTCAAGCATAGATAATTTTAGCAGCCTTTAGGGAAAGATCTATCTAAATGCACAGATCTTAAAATTACTTCAATTACAGTGGAAATATAACAGCAACAAATAAGATCTGGAAGTCTCATTAAGCATGATAAAACAACATAGCATTCAAATTTCAGCCTCGCGGTCCTACTAAATCAGCATACTAAAACAGCCATGAAACTTGCTCAATACATGAGAAAAATCAGGTCCGCAATCACAAATTTAGGACAACAATGGCACATTCATATTATCAAAGTAATGAAGATAAAGTACAATACCTTTGTCAATTGGGTCTAGCTTGGGTGGTTGAAAATTGTTATCCTTCCCACTTGGTTTCAAATCCTTCTTTATAACATGTATGCCCTTCATTGGCCAATTGGGGCTGACAAGGTACTGACTATCTCATTCTCGCTTAAGTGCTTGAGGGTGGGATGAGATGTTGCTTGTATAAAAAAAAGTACAATACTTTAGCTCATTCCAAGCTGGTACAATAAGTCCTTTCAGCTCATCCCAAGCAAGGACTCTTCAATACATTCCAAATCCTAGCTAGGGAATCCACAATCATTGCAGACCCTAACCAGCAATACAAAAGCTAAGCTAGGCATCCCACCAAGCTCTACAAGCCAATCCTTGGAGCTTCCAAAGAAAGTAGCATGAACCAACTGTCAAACCCCAAGGTATGCCACTTGCATCACACAAGCTATCAAGGAGATTCACATATGTATCCCACAAGCTATCAAGGAGATTTGCATACGTATCCCACAAGCTACAATACTCAACATTTGCATCGTACAAGCCTAAGAACCCTAGCACTAGCATTCCACAAGCACTAATCCTTGTTACAAGAGTAATACACGATCTTCCAAGATTCTCTAAATAGGCATCATACCAACTATCAATCTCTAAGATACAAAGTAGTTGTTCTTAACAAAGACACTCTCCTCCCTTTATATAGACCAAGGCAAGGGAGGCCAACAATAAAACATGGACTAAATCCACAAGCAACCCTATGCTAAGTCAACAAACAAAGTCCCAAATGGAGCACTCCTCAAAGTAAGGTGTCCACATGCTAAACTAGGGTTTGTCCAACCCCCAAGGTGGTGCACCCTCCATTCTAGGTGTCCACATGTCAAGTGCTCCTCCTTCAGGATGGTGCAGCCTCCAATTAGTGGCTCCCCAATTCAATCGTTCCTCCTCAAATTGTGTAAGGTGGTTACATTCTCTTAGGGCCAAGTGCCCAACCTCCAAGTACCTGATGCCCTCCTCGACAATGGTTACTGTTATTGCACAAGTTGTAGGTTCGACAAAGCTTGACCCAACCACAAAAGCAAGTGCTATAACTATGGGACACTACACCCAACGTCACCTTGATGTAGGTCCCGCACTTGGGGGTGACTAAGGTCATTCCTGGGAGGCAATCCTGGAGACCCTAGGGGAAAAGGAAAGAGAAAGGGAAGGAAGATGGAAATGCCCCCAGAGGTCAGAAAACTAAGTGGAATAAGAGGGGAAGGAAGATAACTTGTAGACCAAGGAAAGCTGCCCCAAAAGTATAGTGCTTTGCCGGATGATTATACCTGCCCAAGACACAAGGGAAAACCAATTGCAAAGCAATATGTTAGACGGATCAGCAAGTTAAGCTTGCTGTCCCTATTATGCAGCAGTTATATCAGCAACAAAAGATATCTAAATCAGCATATAAAATCACTAGGTTAACTAACAATATCATCAACGAAATTAGCAATCAATTATGAACTAAGTATAGCACTTTGGGGCTGAATAAAGAAAGCTATTATAAAATAGATTTCTGCAGTAATATACCAGCCTTATGGCTGTAGCATTTCATGATGTACAACAACAAATTTAACCATTAACAAGTGCTCAAAAATAGCCCAAAAGATGCGCCTAGTTTAGTGTGTTAGACTAGCAAAGTTAGGGGGGAAATCTATGGTTAGTTTAGGAGTTAGGAGTAAGTTATCAGCTAGGGTTATGCATCCCTAATGGCTGTAGGTTAGTATTAGTAACAACCAATAAAGTAGTAGGAGAAGAGGGACGCCCTAAGGGAGGAAGAATCCCCAAGGCATCAAGATCACTATCCCAAAGAGACAACCTTAAAACTTGAAAATTTCACGTTTACCAAGGCAACAATTTATTTCTCCAATGCAATAAGTAAATGACTAGTGCCTTTAAAAATGGGTTAATGGAGTCAAACAAAGAAAGAGCTAGAGGTACTACCTCCTTGGGGGTGTAAACCCTCTTACTCCCCAAGGCAAGTATCTCTAGCTAGGGTTTGAGATAGAGGGTGTATGCCCTTATACTTCTCTTAGCAAACCCTTGTTAAACCAATAATATGTAAGCATAAAATGGTGGAGACTATGGTGGGGGTGTATGCCCTTATACTTCCCACCATGCTCTAGCAAAATAACCTTGACTTGAACAATAATGATAGCACAATGTAAAGAAGCTTACCAATTCAAGGAAAAAGCCAAGACAAACCACCATAAAAGCTAGAAAAAGCCTTCCAAGGCTAGCGCATCACTTCCATTAACCAAGTATCCAAGACTTAGCCATAAACAAAAGCACAAGAGGCAAAATACTCCAAGTGTAGCGAAAATTTTAGTCCAAGAGCCTCTCACAAGAGGGAGAGTTATGTTAAAATGAGATCTTATGATCTCTTATTTATACATGTTAGAATTTGGTAAATTTGTAAAACAGTGATCTCTTTTAAATTTCAATGATCAAAAACAACTAGATCTGTAAATCAATCAGAGAGAGAGAACACATAGTATGTAGATCTAAGAAGGACAGCAACAACTTAAGAGAAAACTCTGATCACATATGAATATAAACTCAGATCTGAAGATAGTACTCTGATTCAATGTAGCAATGAACAGATCTGATCATATGAATAGATCTACAAGACTAAAACACAGATTTCAGATCTAACTATTTAGACCAATCATTTCACCATAGAAAACTTATGTATTCAAGGCATTTCCTTAGATCTACTCAAAGCTAGACAGTTCTGTAATAACAATCAGATCAGATCTAAAAGAGATAAGTAAGATACAGACCTGGTACAACCAACTTACCTCGAAGATAGCACAGTAACCACAGTAGGTGTAGATCCAGTTTAGTATGCTCAGACAAAGGTTCAGTCCATAGATCTATAGTGAATCTTAATGCCATAGAATGAAGGAACTTTCTTGCCACCAAGCACAAGTGCCACAGGGAGAAAACTTAAACCCAACAGAGGTAAACAAATGCCCAAACCCTCACACAGTAAAAACCCTTACCCAAGAGGCTGAAAACAGGACTGTGTATAAACCCTTATCTTGGCAGTGAACAGAAGTGAGCTGTTAGGTAATCTTAGCAAAAAGCACT
>ML789978.1:169247-183480 GCA_009831015.1 Picea engelmannii | reverse complement strand
GTACAAAAAATAGTGCTATATTACATGTTACGTCACTTTGTCATAATCTCGCTGCTGCCCAAACACTGATGGACAAAAGGTCCCTTAATCGGTCATAGATCCTGTTGCCGTCCTTATACACACTTGTTGACGTGAGCGAAGTCCGGCTCACTTAGTGTGTCCTTGGAGGCAAAATGCCTAGGTTCACAGCCCACGCTGTCACTTTGACCAGAACCTCTTCCGTCTAGGCTCACTCCTTCGTTGTTACTCAAAAAAATGGATCTTGGAGAAATACTTGCTCCAAAACCCTAAGAGCCAAAGAATGGAAGATGGAACAAGAAGAGAGAGAGAGAGTGGAAAATCAAGTAGCATAACAATAGCTCAAGATATGGTGAGTTGGGAGTGAGGAAAGGGATCTATATATACTTGGAGAGGCAAACGCACCCCTCTTGGATTAATGCCAAGTGTCCAACACCAAGCATAAGAGGAGATCCCAAGGGTAGGGTGCACCATCTAGGGTTTAGATCATAGATCTAGGGTGTAGATGAGTGTGGGAAGTGTTGGGATCAAGCAAAGGGTAGTGGGAGGCTATGGGATATGTGCTAAGGGAGTGGAGAGAATTAAATAATTTTGGGATTTTCCAAGTTGGGGGGGGGCGTAACTCATCAAGGAGGGTGCACCACTTGGAGGAAAGGAAAGAAAGGGGAGGCAATAAATGCAAGAAAAGGGAGTGGAGATGAGTTAAGGAGGGACGTGGGGGGTGAGGGAGAGCACACCACCCAAGAGGGAGGCCCACCAACCAAGGAAAACCCAAGGTGCCACGTCCCATCCTCAAGGAGGGCGTAACTTCCTTAGGAGGGTGTCACTTTTTGAGTGAGAAGAGAGGGTGAGAGGGGTGAAAAGTTTAGGAGGGGTTGGGATGGGTAGGTTAGGCTTAGGAAACCTCTCTCTTATCTTTTCCCACCTTCAATCATCCTTTAACTCATTATTACAATTTTACATTTTTGCCATGCTTGGACTCTAGCAATTAAAATTGCTGTTTTTGACTGACTGACACTCTGGGTGGACAAACCCATAGCAAAAGTTGTTCAACTGAACTGAAACTTGGTCCATGGATGTAGGGGGTGCTATTCTATTTCTTTTGAGCACAAATACCCCTATCAAAAGTCCAAGGACCTAGTTTTTACAATTTTTGCTCAAAAATAATTAATTAATCAAATAATTAAACCTCCAAACTTAGGGAAATTTAATTAAAAATTAATTAATTAAAAAAAACTACTCTAGACTTTATGGAATTCCGCGAAACTTTCGAAGATGTTTTGCATGGTCATTTACAATGATTCCTAACAATAGTTACCAAAAGATAAGCCCACTGGAACACCGTTCACCACTTTGGAGGAATTACTGCAAATGTGAGAGAAAAACTCAAGGGAAATCAATAAGGCTAAAAAGCCCAATTGATAACTTGAGGATAAAAACCCTCGGTGAAAGGAACTCTCCCAATGAACTGATCCCAAGGTAACTGACCTAGACTTGATCCATGGAAACCTATTACATTATTGACCCACGCAGGGGTGCGGAAATTCCAGTTACAAAAAGGAGTGCTGGGGCAAAAAATGCCATGTAGAACCAAAATCTTCGACAAATGAGCATCTGATGATGCATCTCTTCATGGCACATGGAGTTGACCACCTATGTTGGAGAGGCGGTCAACATATGGCTCCACATGGGGACGTGTGTTCGATCTTCTCGAATGAGACAGAGAGCATACGAGAATCCAGCACCTACAAAACATAGTGCTCACCAATAACCAACATAAGAATACATATATATATATATATATATATATATATATATATATAATGAAATAAATGAATGCTATGTACAACATTTACAAAATGAAATAACTATAGTACAACATCATTACTTTACAACAAATGAAATCCATGGTACAGAAAAATTCTAAGTACATATTTTCATAATGAATGAAACAATACAAAATTTAAAATACAAGGAGAAAGGTTAGAGATACGTTACAGAGCGTGTCCCCTTGGACACCAAGTTGCCCCTCATCTGAAGAAGAGCTTGAGCTGCTGCCCATTCCGTGGAATGCTGATGGGCTCACCATCCAAATGGCTGAGATGAAAGGAATTTGACCCTGCTATTTTTCTGATCAAATATGGACCCAACCATAAGCTGTCAAACTTGCCGTGCTTTCCAGGTTTCTCTCTGCCTTTATCCCATAACAAAACAGTATCCCCAATTATGAAATCCCTCTGTTTGGCCGACCTGACGAAAGCTTTCTTTATCTTACTCTGATTTCTGCAATTTTGATCATAAGCCCTTCGTCTGATTTCATCTAACTCAATGATCTGATTGACCCTGTTTTGAACTGCATCCTGCTCTGTGGAAACATCCTCAACTGACCCATAAATAGGAAGTCTAAGGTGCATTGGCAACCTAGCCTCCAAACCATACACTAACTCAAAATGACTCTTTCCAGTTGCTGCTTTCTTTGTTATTCTGTTAGCCCATAATGCATGCTTGATTTTACTATCCCAAGATTTTTTATTTTCACCGACTATCTTTTTAACTGTGGTCATTAAGTTTTTATTACTTGACTTTGCTTGATCATTTCCTTGGGGGTAGTAATCTGATGCATGTGATAAGATAATACCATACTTGAAACAAAAGGAAGACATCTCTGCTGAACAAAAGGCCTTGGGATTATCTGTCACTATCTTTGATGGGACCCCGAATCTAGTTATTATTCTGTCTTCTAGGAAATCCATCACTACCTTTTCAGTTGCTGACTTTGTAGGAATGGCTTCAACCCACTTTGTAAAGTAATCTGTGGCTGTGATAACCCATGAATAACCATTACTCAAATTATCATTAAACTTCCCGATGAAGTCCAAACCCCACTGCTGAAAAGGTGCTTCAACCACAACTGGTTGCAAAGGGAGTGCTGCTAACTTTTGCTTTCCTGTGAAAAGCTGACATGGCTCACATTTCCGAACAAACTGATGAACATCTGAAAATACCGTGGGCCAATAATATCCTGCTCTAAGGATTTTGTGGGTAGTAGTTTTAGTAGCAAAATGTCCACCTCAAAATCCTCCATGGAATTCATCCATTAGTTTCTTTGACTCAACGTCATCCACACATCTAAGGATAACCCCATTAGGATTTTTCCATCCTAATCCATCTCTAGTAAGGACATACTTAGAAGATTTTAACTTTAAAGCCTTTTTCTTGTGTCCTACTAGATGGCTTGGACAAGTTAGATTTTTAAGATAAAAGATAATGTCTTTGCACCACTCAACTTGTTCAAGTTTCAATAAGTTAGGATGCCACTCTTCATTATTAATTTGGTAAACCATATCCAAGGCCTTCTCATTACTTTCTGTCAACATTTTAGCTAGGCCTTGACCCTTAATCAATTTTGTAGGTTTGATTTCCAAATCATACTCTTGTATCTTAGCAATCCATCTACCTCTTGAGCCTAATCCTTCCACCTGAGATAAAACATCTTTAACCGCAGAATTAGGAACATAACCAATCACCTTGAAATATCCGATGAAGACTCTGAAATGTTTGAGTGATTTGACTAAGGCATAAGCCTGTTTCTCAAACATGGGATACTTTAATTTTGAATTTTGCAAGGCCCTACTCATATATGCAATAGGTTGATCATGGCCTCGATCATTTTTCTGAAGCAACACACCAGCAATAGTGTCTTCAAAAGTAAAGGAGAAAATCTGAAAATTCTTATTGTAGTATGGGCTGATAAGGATGGGAGCTTCACATATTGCAGTCTTAATAGTTTCAAAAGCTCGTTTACTTTTTTCATTCCATTCAAATTTTACATCCTCCTTAAGCAGCTTATATATAGGTTTCATGATCTCAGCATAGTTAGGAATGAACCTATGGACAAAATTAGTTTGTCCTAAGAAGGATTGGAGAGCTTTCTTTGACATAGGCAAATGAACCTTACTGATGGCTTCAACTCTCTCTGGGTCTAACTTTACCCCATCTTTCGTGATTATGTGGCCCAATAATTTTCCCTCAGTCACCCCAAAGACTGACTTAGCAGGATTTAGAGAAATTCCAAATTCTCTACATCTGTCCAAAACTTGCCTAAGGTGGTTAATGTGAGTTTTTCCATCCTTAGAAAATACTGTTAAATCATCTTGATATATTTCAATCAATTTATCAATCAACCCCCTAAAAGCATAATCCATAGCTCTTTGAAAAATAGCTCCAACATTTGATAAACCAAATGGCATTCTGACATATTCAAAAGTTCCCCATGGAGTAGTAAAAGTTGTTTTATGCCTATCCTCTGCTTTAAGTCTGATTTGATTATAACCCGAGAAACCATCAAGCATGGAAACCATTCTTGATCCTATAACCCGTTGAAGTAAAGTTTCCATCTTGGGAAGGGGGTAGTTGTCTTTTGTGCAAGCAATGTTTAAATTCCTGAAGTTAATGCATATCCGGATCTTTCCATTTTTCTTTCTAGCAACAACCAAGTTTGAGCACCATGAAGGATGTCTAGTCTGAGCAATGATGTCGGCCTCTAACATTTTTTGTAACTCTTGTTGGACCAAAGGAGCTAACTTGGGGTTTAACTGTCTCAACTTTTGTCTAAAGGGCTTAGTTTCTTCTTTGAGAGGAATCACATGCTGAATCACATCCTCCCTATAGACTTTGAGCTCATCATAACTGAAAGCCAAGACATCCCTATATTCTTTTAATAACTCGACAATTTCAATCCTTTCTTCTATAGGGGTAGTCTTGCCTATCTTTACCATCCTAGGCTCTTTAGTCGTTCCAATATTAATCTCCAAGTGGTCACATAGCTTTTTCTTTGACTCTTCTTTTTGTTTGTGCCCATCTTGTCTATCAAAGTCCCTTTCTAAGGACACAACTCGCCTAGGGGGTGCTTTTATTTTATCATCATTTCCTGTATAATTAAAACCCTCTTCTTTAATGCTGATGTCCAAATCTGAAAATTCATGCATGTGAGTTAAAAATTTAATCACCTGTTTGTCATCATCAAAAACTTGCCAATGATTCATGTTATCCGGAACTGAGGGCCGAAAGATTACTTCCACCGAAATATTCTCATCAATCAAACCATCTGGAAGTTGAAGTGTGGAAGCAGCTACTGCAAGCTCGTCAGCCTTTGAATTTTGTTCTCTAGGAATATCAATTAAGTTGAAAGCATCTAGATCATTGATTAAGTCCCAAATTGCATTCCTATACCCTTTCAATTTTTTCGACTTGCAAGCAAATTTATTCTTTAACTGTTGTATGACCAAGTCTGAATCCCCTTTAATATTTAGACATTTCACACCTCTATCCTTGCAAAGTTCCAAACCAAGGAGCAAAGCCTCATATTCAGCCACATTATTGGTTGCATCAAACTCCAATCTATAAGCAAATCTCAACACTTCACCATTTGGAGTTTGAAGCACAATTCCAACACCTTTTCCTGCTTTAGAAAAAGCACCATCAAAATTCAAATACCATACTTTGTCTAATTCATCATCTTGAACTGTTTCTTCAAAAGGCACAATAGAATTAGACAAGATGGCATAGTTACCAAGACCCTCATTAGTCCACTTTAACTCATTTTTGGGATTTTTGGGATCTTCAACATGATACTTCCTATACACTTCCCTATTCAACTTAAAAGTGCTTCCATCTGGGGTAGGGAGAGTAGCATAAGATAAATCCATTTGTAGATGACCACCTAAATCAACAGCTGCCTTTCTATTCAACAACATTCCCCAAACATCTGGAACATCAATTACCACAATATCCATCTCAAACATGATATCCGGAAATGCTGTTAAGTGTACTTGCAAACCTTTAATCAATCCATGCACTTCAATCGTTTGACTATCCAAGGCACAAATGTTATGGTAATGTCTTGATATTCTTAAGTTTAACTGTTCCATGACCTTCTTAGTAATAACATTAGAGCTTGCCCCCGAATCTAGCATGCAATTGTGTAACACTTTATCATTCACAAGTAGAGAAAGGTGGAAAGGCAAGTTCTTTTCATTTGTCCTATCCCAATTCTGTAGAATTACTGGTGCGTCCTGGTCAGCCACGGCTGGTTGTTTCTCAACACTCTTTGGAGGTTCATCTATGGCTTTAAGTAGCTTTTCCCTTTGTGAAGGGATTTTCATAATTTCTGATACTGGAACCAACATCTTTGCATTACTCAACCAACCACCTAAGTCAATATTTAAGTCTGCATTAATAGGCACATTAGACTTAGGGGAAGATACCTTGGGAAAACTGGTTTGACCTTTATCTTGACCTTTATTTCCATTATTTTGGTATGTAATGCCTCTATACTTAGCCATTTCTGCAACTTGTTGAGGTGTGGGCTTAGGCCCATACTTTTCTGTAGCTTTATCAATATTACCATTCATGAAGTTTCCACTACTTCGATGATCATTGAAATCCATCCAATTATACATGCCACCGTAGTATCTTCCACCACACATATTTATTTGTTCATCTTCTTGGTTTCCATAATCATTTTCACATTCTTCAAGGAAAACTAAACAAGTTGATTCCTCATGAAACTCACCACAAGGCCTACAATAAGGTATAGAGCGATGTTCTACCAAGTTGGTGGATTCAAAAGGATTAGGTGGCCTTTGATCATTTTGAGGAGGTCTTGTTGGCCACTTATCATTTAGCTTGTGTTGTTGTCTATTATTTTGGGACCTCTCCATAGTGATCAATCTATTTTGCAAAGCATTGATTTGATTGGCATGGTTTACTTCCATTTGCTTAATTAACTGAGTCAATTCTTTAATGTCATTACTTGATGATCCTTGACCCTCATCCTTCTTCTTCTTTTCATCATTAACCTTTGAAGAAGAACCTCTATTGAAACCGAGAATGTTGGACTTCCTAGCCTCAAACATATTCTGCTCAATTTTTATAGCTGTGGCTTGTGCTGCTTCCAAATTTTGAGGATCCTTATCCCTTAAGCCATACCTCATTTCTCCTTCAAATGCCTCAACATAATAAATCAGGATTGCAAGATCTAAAGGCTTGACATCATTATGAAGGCTTTTCACCACGTGATTAAACTTAGTGTTAAATTCCAACACCGTTTCATTTTCTTTCTTATGGCTAGTGGTAAGAGCAGCAAGCTGAAACCTATGTTCCTTTTGATCACCCCATCTCTTCTTAAATTCATCAATAATTGAATTAAGGGTGTTGAACTTATTTGCAGAAAAATCAGAAAACCAATCGGCAACATCTCCTTCTAAAGAAAAGGCAAACAAGGTCATCTTCACATCTTCTTCGTTATGACCTCGACAATACTTATCCACACACCTGTGAAAGCTTGAGATGTGAGAGTTGGTAGTTATAGCATTGTTCCCATGGAAGATAGGCAACTTATCAATGGCTTTCTCGGGAACATCGTGAGGGGCACCTTGGATTGCTGCAAAGTTCAAAGGACTCAAAAAGGTACTCATGATTACGTTAGGAGTATTAGTGGGATTATTAACAGTTGGTTGATTATTAGTTTGGAACAAGTATTGGATATCTGAGAGTGCTTCTTCTCCAAGACTTTCAAGTAGCCTCCTAGGAACAAGGTGTCTCAACCTCCTCCTATAAACCTTCTTGGGTTCAGGAAAAGGATGAACCACTCCGTGTGAAGTGCTCCTAGTAGTATACTTGATAGAATTGTTCAATGGGGTCGCCACTTGGAAAAGGACCACACAAAGCTAGCCAATGCAAGTTCAAAGAATTTTAGGGACTAAATTTTTTTATTGTTTAGTTCTTAAAAAAATTAGTTAAGTCGTTTTGACCAAGGATAAATGACTTATCCCCGACAACGACGCCAAAGATGTTGTCGTCCTTATACACACTTACAGACGTGAGCTAAGTCTGGCTCAGTTAGTGTGTCCTTGGAGCCACAATGCCTAGGTTCACAGCCCACGCTGTCACTTGGACCGAAACCTCTTCCATCTAGGCTCACTCCTTCGTTATTACTCAAGAAAATGGATCTTGGAGAAATACTTGCTCCAAAACCCCAAGAGCCAAAGAATGGAAGATGGAACAAGAAGACGGAGAGAGAGTGGAAAATCAAGTAGCATAACAATAGCTCAAGATATGGTGAGTTGGGAGTGAGGAAAGGGATCTATTTATACTTGGAGAGGCAAACCCACCCCTCTTGGATTAATGCCAAGTGTCTAACACCAAGCATAAGAGGAGATCCCAAGGGTAGGGCACACCATCTAGGGTTTAGATCATAGATCTAGGGTGTAGATGAGTGTGGGAAGTGTTGGGGTCAAGCAAAGGGTAGTGGGAGGCTATGGGATACGTGCCAAGGGAGTGGAGAGAATTACATAATTTTTTAAAAATTATTTTGGGATTTTCCAAGTGGGCCGGGGGGGGGGGCGTAACTCCTTAAGGAGGGCGCACCACTTGGAGGAAAGGGAAGAAAGGGGAGGCAATAAATGCAAGAAAAGGGAGTGGAGATGAGTTAAGGAGGGACGTGGGGGGTGAGGGAGAGCACACCACCCAAGAGGGAGGCCCACCAACCAAGGAAAACCCAAGGTGCCACGTCCCATTCTCAAGGAGGGTGTAACTTCCTTAGGAGGGCATCACTTTTTGAGTGAGAAGAGAGGGTGAGAGGGGTGAAAAGGTTAGGAGGGGTTGGGATGGGTAGGTTAGGCTTAGGAAACCTCTCTCTTATCTTTTTCCACCTTCAATCATCCTTTAACTCATTATTACAATTTTACATTTTTTCCATGCTTGGACTCTAGCAATTAAAATCGCTGTTTTTGACTGACTGACACTTCGGGTGGACAAACCCATAGCAAAAGTTGTCCAACTGAGCTGAAAATTGGTCCATGGATGTAGGGGGTGCTATTCTATTTCTTTTGAGCATAAATACCCCTATCAAAAGTCCAAGGACCTAGTTTTTACAATTTTTGCTCAAAAATAATTAATTAATCAAATAATTAAACCTCCAAACTTAGGGAAATTTAATTAAAAATTAATTAATTAAAAAAAACTACTCTAGACTCGATGGAATTCCGCGAAATTTTCTAAGATGTCTTGCATGGTCATTTACAATGATTCCTAACAATGGTTACCAAAAGATAAGCCCACTGGAACGCCGTTCACCACTTTGGAGGAATTATTGCAAGTGCGAGGGAAAAACTCAAGGGAAATCAATAAGGCTGAAAAGCCCAATTGATAACCTGAGGATAAAAACCCTCGGTGAAAGGAACTCTCCCAGTGAACCTATCCCAAGGTAATTGACCTAGACATGATCCATGCAGACCTATTACATTATTGACCCATGCAGGGGTGCAGAAATTCCAGTTACAAAAAGAAGTGTTGGGGCCAAAAATGCCCTGTAAAACCAAAATCTTCGACAAATGAGCATTTGATGATGCATCTCTTCATGGAACATGGAGTTGACCACTTATGTTGGAGAGGCGGTCAACAAATCCTCTTCATTAAGAGCACTGATTCGGATCCTTCAATTATTTCTTACATTCAATTTTAGCAACAAATGGATCTATTTTCTATCATTTTAGACTTGCATAAAGATTGTTCTTAATTTTTGTTAGAACTTAGCTTACTTTATTTTCATGTGCGTTTGGTGCATAGGGTATACAAAATCCCTTTAATTCTTTGTGGTGTTGGAGTAATAAAACACTCAGATAATGTTGCTATGATTGAGGGTCATTGTTAAAGTTAGCATTAATAGCATGTGATCAATATATAATGGTTAGTGTTAGGTGATTAACCCACTGTAACCATATTGGGTGATATAAATTGTGTAACAAAGCATGACAAAGGTTAGAGAGTGATATTTATGTATGTATGGGCAGTGTGCCTCTGGGTCCTTATCATATATTTGCTTTGGCATGATTATGAACATATATTCTTTTCTGTGTCTCTCTTGCTCATCATGATGTTTGTGTATGCAGTTGCACACATAAAAATCAGGGTAGTGATACCTGAAGTTTATAATATAGGGGAGGGAATAAAATTGCAAGTTGACAAGGTTAAATATTTTAATGTTTTGAAAAGTGAAACTTTAGGATTGTTTTTTAAACAATACAAACAAATATTTTGAAGAGTTTTGGAAGCCCACCATGATGGCAAGAACACAAGTTTTGTTAAGGAATAGACCAAAGAAATCTTGAAGTAGAATATTATGGCAATTTTGAAAGTCATAACAGATCGTGACTTGTCTGCAACAGATCAAAGAGATGCCCAACTTTCTGTTGATGATTACAGCTGCGTGAGACATCCTCCAGGACACAGACCGAGTGATTTGGCCTGAGAGGGAGCCCATGAGTTGGGTGTGCCCATGAGATGGGTGTGTGGTTCCTCTCTGAGACAGAGATGGAATGTTGTGCTCTTGTGTGAGGTGGTGAAGTCCATGAGTTGGGTGTGTGGTTCCTCTCTGAGACGGAGATGGAATGTTGTGTGCCCCTGTGTAGGGAAGCCCATGAGCTGGGTATGTGGTTCCTCTCTGAGACAGAGATGGAATGTTGTGTGCCCTAGTGTGGGGAAGCCCATGAGTTGGGTGTATCGTTCTGAGATAGAGATGAAACGATGTAATGGCCTCCTCTGTGCAGAGAATTGAGATGATGTGATACTCCAGATGATTCTCTTGTGTAACGCAATGAGAAAAGAGATCTGCTGAGTTGGACGTGCTTGTGGCTGAGCACAGGTGAACATGATCCTAATGGTAACGATGTATTGGCCTCCTTTGTGCAGAGAGTTGACATGATGTAATACTCCAGATGATTCTCCTGTGTAACGCAGTGAGAAAGAGATCTGCTGAGTTGGGCGTGCTTATGGCTGAGCACAGGTGAACGTGATCCTAGTGGCTGAGCACTAGTGAGTGTGGTTCTCTCGTGAGACGTAGTGAGATAAAGATGTGGACATCCCTGTGGCTGAGCACAAATGGATGTGCCCCTAGTGGCTGAGCACTAGTGGGTGTATGGGATTCATTTCTATATTGTACAAGAGTCAAACTTACCTGTAACCCTATTTGTGATGTAAAGGGTATAGGTCGGCCCCACCATAAAGTGAAAGATAATTAATGTAAAAGATAATTAATATGGTAATTATTAATTATATTATGAGTTATTGAGGTCGTCCCTGTTGTGCCAATAGACACTACTGTTGACAGGTTCAGTCTAGTATAAATAAAGGTAAATTCCCCATTGAGGAATCATATCACAAGTGTGAGTTTGGAAATTTCAGCAAACACTTGTTCTTGGGAAAAGTGCGCACCTCTCTTGGGCGCTAGTCTTCTAGGGTTTGTGAGCACCCTTTTGTGTGCTAGGTTTATGGTGTGGGAGGTCTTTCTCTTGAAGAATATAGCAAAGGATTGGCTGGGTTTTCTTCCCTTGTTGAGAAGGGTTTCCCAGGATACTTCTTGTGTACTTGTGTATGGTGTTTCTTCTTGTGATCTTGGTTGCTACAACAAATTGTTTATGGTTTAAGTAAAATGCTAAAAATCGAATAAACTTCATGCTTAAGCCTAGCTTATTGAAAAATCAACACTTCCAAACCATTTGCCTAGTTATTGAAGTTGCCCATTAGAATTTAGGGCAGAAGAGCCCAGAATCAGACTTTGCAAATGATTTTTTCCATTGACATTCCATGCTCATACTAATGCTCTACATGAGAGCATGTTTAGAATGCGTGAGAGAATGTTCAAGTTGCAGAACGATAATTTTTTTTGTTGATGTTTTGTAGCATTGGGAGGTATTCCCACAATGGCCTTGGTGTCGGGCATGTGGGAATTGTTGTTGGCACTCACATTGCATTTTTCATTTTGTGAAAACCCCTTGTATATTGAGCTGGGGCTTGGTAGGGGCTTCACACCCACATGGAGGAATAAACAATTCAAATTTAATGTTGAGTTTAGAAGGGGTTCCTAAACTCACTCATTAGACTCCTATAAAAGGAGAGGCAATGTGAGGAGACACTTATCATATCTCATTGTGACATTATGGAGTTGGCATAAGTGAGTGAGCACTTGTGCCAAGGAGATTGGGAGGCAAAATTTCAGCAAGGAAATTGTTAAACTTTAAACCCAACAACAGAATTTTAGTGCCAATATTTTAACTACCCATATTTTAATCATTGCTGATATAAAACTCTGTAAACTATGCAGAAAGATTACAGCTGAGTTTATAACATAAATGCACAGCAGAAAATGAAACTGAAACCAAACACATAGAACATTCACAACATAAATTTTACCTTGGAAACCCCAATGTGGGGAAAACCAACAAAGAAGGCATTTTATTATGGCTTCAGAGGAATAATTTACAGTAGAAATTTATTAGAAATTCTTACAGCCCAGTCTTGGTCTTTTCTGGAATTGTTCTGCCTAGCAAATTGGCCCCTTCCTTGGCTGTCCTGTACGGCCCTGCTCGACCTCTTGCTGGCTGTAGCTGTACGGTCTTGTATGGCCCAGTACAACCCTGCTTTGCTGTTGTTGTACGACCCTGGCACTCAGCCTCTTCTGGAGCATTCATACAGCCCAGCTCGCGGCCTCTCTAGTTGCTGCTGTACGACCCTTTTTGCGCCCTGTTCTTGCTGCTGGGTATGGCCAGAAACTCAGCCCTTTCCCTGTGCTGCTCAGCCCAACCCACTCGGTCTCTTTCCTTGCTACCAGGCTCCATATCTTCCTCAGCCAAAATCACCCTTTGCTCTTCTCAACTCAAATGTGTCCTTCACCCTCTACCTCAATTTCCTTTTATCTTTTTCATTCACTCTATTTTCCTTTCTCATGAGCTTTCTAAAAGATTCCAGAAAATTCACTTTAAGTGAAATATTTATCTCTTTAAGTTTAGAACTTAGGAAATCTGAGTGAAAAGCCAATAAAAAATATTTGATAAATTTTTATGCTTTTTCTATGTCAAAACTTGGGATAAAATAAAATGCTGATCTGGGTATTAATTAATTGTCTCCAGCATGCCTGGACAATTAGGTCTATGTTGAGACACCTTCCAAGCTACAAATTTAACACTCCCTCTTAGTGAAGAAGGTGTTCTGCACCACCCCCAACTTGTCCGTGAAGAAGACAAACTTTCCTTTCATCAAGGCCTTCGTGAGAATGTTTGTAATCTGTTCACCTGTTGGCACATACTGTAGCTTCACTATCCCCTTCTGCACACAGTCCCTGATGAAGTGAAATTTGATCTCATTGTGTTTGGATCTGTCGTGGAACACTGGATTTTCAGAGAGCTTGATGCAACTCTGATTGTCACAGTGTATGACAATAGTCTCCAACTTTTGCCCAAACAACCTCATGAGTAGCTTCCGAAGCCAAACGCCCTCACACGTTGCTAAGCTGGCTACCATGTAATTTGCTTCAGTAGAGCTCAATGCAACCGACTCTTGTTTCATGCTGAACCAAGAAACAACTCCAAATCCCAAGTTGAAACAACGCCTTAAAGTGCTTTTCTTGTCAACTATGCTGTAATATCCCTGATCTTGCTGATCAAGATATTTGCTACTGATCTATTGTTCTATCTTGCAGATCTGATACACTGGGGGTTTCTGGATGTGTTTCAGTTGTATGCTTGAGATCTTGATGGTTATTGCATGTGCATGTTGCATATTTATGGTTTAAACAACATATAAAGGACGCATGCATAAGTAAAGAAAATCAACTGCCCAATATCATGTATTATATGGCTCAAGCATGGAAATACAATAGCCTATTGGAAATATAGAATATAAAAGTCAGCTAGATCTCATGGATCATCACTGGAATACAAACAAGTAGCATAAAAATAACCGTGATTAGAAGAAGATAGCAGATCTGATGCATGCACGGATAGATCGACAAAAATATGCGATTCCGGAGAAGTACGGTAACCGCTACCAGCTGGAAAACTCGTCCGAAAGGATAGACCGCCAGAATGAACTGGAAACGGCTCCAATAGAAGCGCCCTGGCCTCTAGATTGAAATGGATGAGTGTCGGATCTCGGATTTGGTCTCTGAGGCACTAGATCTGGACCCCTGGGGGGTTTGCGCGCCCCTTGGGACACTGGATGCGCCCCAAAGGATTCCACCAACGAAATCTGCTGCTATAGGGCTCAAAACGATCGTCTCGCCAAATGCGGAACTGGGTCGGAAGGATTTGCTTGGATCTGCTCTTATACTCTGCATGCAACCCCAAATATCTGTCCGGAGGAGCTGCGCCCTAAATGG
>ML789978.1:86489-101357 GCA_009831015.1 Picea engelmannii | reverse complement strand
GAGATAAGATGGAAAAGTGGTGGTATGATGGGAGTGGACGATGGCTCTTTAGAAATCCCCTCGGTGGCAAACCAAAACCCATGGGTACAAGCTTGCTAGGACACCCTGTCAATCCCCCCAATCATGGTCAAGTGGGTTAATGTAAGATCCAAGCAATCGTCAGAGATAAAAGGAGTCAGATGCATATATCCAAAGGTTATAATGATCAAAAGTGACACATACCATGATGCCTGGACCAATTACCTCATGGAGCAAGAGCCTTCTCCGATACAAGACCAAGCCGATGGTGATGGATGCTGCTGACAAGACGAGTCTGATGAAAGAGAAGAAAGATGGGCCCTCCAGGGCCATGCTCAGGTCAATCCTGCTCTCGGTACTCCATGTCTAGGACCTGTGGGCCTCGAGACGTGATCTCGTAGTTATCCCTAGAAATCGGGGATAACAGGGCCAACATCCATAAGAAAAGGAAAGTTTCCAGAGGGTATCATCCAAGCCATGTAAAACAAGGCGATGTGGTTAAGGGAAGTCCAGACATACGAGTAGAGCGAAAGACAGGGATGTACGATATTACCTGTGGGTGCCTTTGTAGAAGGCGAGCTGTACTCGTCATGAATGCAATTCTTTACGAGCCCTTTATTGCCTTTATTCTTTCTTTTCTTTCAAGGTCTAACTAGAGGACATTGCCTTGGCGTGGTGACCAGAGCTGAAGTGTTACCCACAAGCACTTTCACAGAGATGATAAGGCTGGCTCGTGATGAGACCCCCTTTCCCTTGGCCATGCAACCAAAGGTCACTGCCCTGGCGTGGTAACCAGATAATGGCAATGTCATACTGCTAGGTACCCATGAACATAATAGGCTGGCTCATGATGAGACCCTCTATCCTCTTGGCTAGGTCTTGTTTTGTTATTTTTCTTCGGGTCCCTCTTATTTCTTGTTGAGAGGCTTTTTATTGACTTCTCGGGGATCCCTGGGCGAGGCATCTCTAGGTTTCATTTTTTTTATGGCTTTTATCTTTTACTAGTTGCTTTTACCTTCTGGGCCTTTAGCCCCTTCTTCCCACGAGACAAGGTGCAACCCCACAAACAGATCATCCTAATGCCCGGACTAGGGGAATGGGGCAGATGAGTGGGAGATAAGATGTAAAAGTGATGATATGATGGGAGCGGACGATGGCTCTTCAGAAATCCCCCCGGTGGCAAACCAAAACGTATGGGTACAAGCTTGCTAGGACACCCTGTCAGTCCCCCCAACCATGGTCAAGTGGGTCAATGTAAGATCCAAGCATTCGTCAGAAATAAAAGGAATTTGATGCATATATCTAAAGGTTACAATGATAAAAAATGACACATACCATGATACCTAGACCAATTACCTCATGGAGCAAGGGTCTTCTCCGATACAAGTCCAAGCCGAAGGTGATGGACGCTGCTGCTGACAAGACAAGTCTGATGAAGGAGAAGAAAGATGGGCCCTCCAGGGCCATGCTCAGATCAATCCTGTTCTCGGTACTCCATGTCTCCTGTTGGCCTCGAGAAATGATCTCCTAGTTATCCCTAGAAATCGGGGATAACAGGTTTCATTTCCAAGGGCTTTAATCGTCTTTTATTTTTCACCTGTAGAGGTTTCATTATCTTATTTTTATTCAGCAAGAGTAGATATGGTAAATTAGTGGACAGTGGAGCCACAAATTATTGAGCCCAAATACCAGTGAAGGAATGAAAGTGAGCATCAAGAGATGCTGATCAGGTAAGCTTTGGGTGCATGAGAAGTTTGTTGGCGGCCATATTCAGGCTAACCTGTCAATATATGTGTTTTGAGAATGTGTTCTAGGAACAGGGAGACCAATCTGTAACATCACAGCTATATTTCATTTTTGGTTTATGTTATCTCATTTGTCTATTCTTAAAATTTGAAGTTCTATTATTTGGGTGTGATGCAGGACATTGTTATAGGAGAAGCTTGTGCAGATCTTCGCAATCAGCTTGATATCTCCTATCCTGTTAATAATGGTATAATCCAAAACTGGGAGGATATGGGTTACATTTGGGATCATGCATTTTACAATGAGTTGAAGGTAACTAATTCATAACTCATCAGTATGATCTATAAATGTTATTTTGAGCATATATGAAATTTTTGATTTTCAGTTGTAATACGGTCATGGACATTCACTAAGGTTAAAATTTTGTCTGCATTGAAATATATTTTATTGTGAAATCTTTCCTATGGTTAGAATATACTTGTATGTTTTCTGCTTTTTCTGAGAAAGTCAGTTGAATAGAATGACTCTTCTATATATTGCAGTATATAAGACCGTGAATTTGTGGTGGTTGCAGATAGATCCATCAGAGTGTAAAATTTTATTGACAGATCCACCTCTCAATCCTTCAAAGAACCGTGAAAAAATGGTAAGCTTCGTACTTTGTAATGTAGGTGGTTTTATGAGTTTCGACTTTGGTTACCTTTCTACTTGCTTGAATTTTGTTCCCTTTTGAATTTTTGTATGGTTATCATGAGTGCTTTCTTGTTGCAGATTGAGACTATGTTTGAGAAGTACAACTTTGCAGGTGTCTTTATCCAAATTCAAGCTGTTCTGACATTGTATGCCCAAGGTGCTGTTTACTGTTTGATAGTGCGGGTTGAAGTTTTCCATGCACCTTACACCACTAATATGTATTTCTGTAAAGCAATGACTCTCTTAAAGTCTTGCAATGTGAATTTCATTATATTTCATTGTTTTCCATAAATTTGCACGAATTTCAGGGTCTGATATATGTCAAATGCGAACCCATCTTTTTATGGACAGTAACCTGGAAATAAGCTCAACCCACCCTCACATACTTGAAGAATAGGGTTTTCTGTTACCTTGTCAGTGCCATACAGTATTTTGTCCAAAGGCTACATCAAAAATATTCAATATAATCAATAGTCATCGCCAAACTCCACACAGGGGAGGAGCATGCCTGTTAGGTTTTGAACCCGGGTCATTGTCACAATGACTACTCCAAGTTGCCGCTAGACCACAGCTTGACAGACCTGATGCAATTATATTTAATCAAAGCACATGATGTTGAATTATACTGCTCGAATAGGTTGATACACATCTTATTTTATGTGCTTTTTAAAAAAATGTGTTCAGGTCTATTGACTGGTCTTGTTGTAGACTCCGGCGATGGTGTGACCCATGTGGTGAGTAATTTTGTTGAATGTTCTCAACAGTGCCCATAAAGGGGATTTGATAGTAAATGTTTGAGTGTGCTTTCTTGCACGTGATCAACCTGTGTTCTTTTGCAGGGATGTAAAATTTGGGAAATTTTTGACATACTTAAAGTGAATGTTGATGCTTGTTTTGAATTCACTATCTTAGTTATTTCTCTGTTTGGCATAAGTTTCAGGTTGACTGACTAAACTCTTTTGTTCACAATGCTTCATCAGGTGCCCGTTGTTGATGGCTATTCCTTTCCACATCTCACAAAACGTATGAATATAGCTGGCCGTCACATTACCTCTTATCTTTTAGATCTTCTTCTTCGCCGTGGGTGAGGATCTATTGCTCACATATTTTGAAATTGTGTTAGCAAGTTATCTTTTAGCTGCATGCTTATATTCATAAATTGAAATCTTCTGTAAGAATGCATTTTTTTTCAGATATGCATTAAATAGAACTGCAGATTTTGAGACTGTCAGGGAAGTAAAGGAGCAACTCTGCTATGTTAGGTGATTTCCCTTTATGCTTTGAACTTCTTTTCAGTTAAGAGTGGAATGTGTGTGATAGCTTGTGAGCATTTTGATACATAATATAGTCAGTTAATATGCTTGGCGAAATGGTTAATTGTATTTTTAGAGTAACATAATCCAGTGGCTTTAGTGCAGTTATGACTACAAACGTGAGTACCAGTTAGGACTTGAAACAACTATCCTGGTTAAGAATTATACGGTGAGTTCTTAAGAGCTTCCTAGTTTTCAAGATATATTAGCATGGAGTTGTATAAAATACTCTTACCTCGAGTCTTATTTTGATATTTATTTACATGCTTATGCACCCTCCATTAAACAGCTACTTATGATACACCTTTCTGGAATTTTAGTAGTCATTGCATTTCTATCGAGGGGATAATATTAAATTTTTTTTTTTATTGGAGGTTATTCATTATCATTTATATGTTTTCTGATATTTAGTTCTATTTTCAGTCTTTTTATTTATATGCTATTATAAAAAAATAATTTATTTGTACTTGTATTTTAGGTTAAAGAAATTTAATAATACTTAAATTTGTCAAAAGAAGTCAAATAACTTTATCGAATTTCAATTTTCTAACTTGATGCTTTCTATGCTCAAGATTTAAAACTAGATAGCATGTTTAACATAACATTAAGTTATACAATGATAGATACCTAAACTATTTAGAAGATTGATCTACTGGAATTTTCTTGTAGACAGGTTTTATTGAACAATTTATTCTTATCATAATGCTGTGGGTTGGGGTTATCTATTCCATTACAGTCACCCACCCAGGTCTTGCAGCTGGCCTCAATTGCATGAAATGACCTGTTTGAAATGACCTGTTTGCATGGGGGATTTGAACCTTCGTGGAGGAAATATCACCAACTTGGCTTATTCGTCAAACCAAGACCCCATTGACATTTTTCTTGTAGTCATTTATTTTCTTATTTCTATTTTTGCCAGACATAATGATTATAAAATGTTATTAACTTATTTGTGTTAGCTCCCAAAATTGCAGATCTAAATATGAAGCCCCTCACACCATTCAAAGCAACTTAGAAGGGCTTCTCAATGTCACCAGAGTAGTGCTCCTCTTCTTTTAGAGCTGGTGCTTTTCCAGCTCAAGGGGGGATTCCCTAAATGCTGCTACCTGATCTGCAAATTGGTGTTAGGAGAGTTTTGATGGACTGTTCCCAGGCTCCTCCCAGGGTCAGCCAACTAGGCCCTCTAGACCTAGGCACTCCGAAGAGAACTTTATCAGGTTTTACATCAGTTTCTTCACCCTGAAAGAAGATGACAATGACATTCATACTTCCTCCTTCAATTCTACTTTTATCTGTCTCTGATGTTGAGTAGTGTTTCCTCTATGTGTAGGGTTTACCTTAAGTGGGGATTTCCTAAATGTTTCTACCTGATCTGCAAATTGGTGTTAGGAGAGTTTTGATGGACTGCTCTCAGGCTCCTCCCAGGGTCAGCCAACTAGTCCCTCTTAGCCCTATGCACTCCCAAGAGAACTTTGTCAGGTTTTGCACCAGCTTCTTCACCATGAAAGATGATGACAATGATGTTCGTACTTCCTCCTCCACTTCTACTTCTATCTGTCTCTGATGCCGAGTAGTGTTTCCTCTCTGTCTAGGGTTTACCTTATTGGTTCACCCTTTCCCATGTATTTCTTTTCTTGTCTAGTACTTTCATTTGTATCTTTACTTTTTTTAGCATTTAGGAGTGATCTTAGCACGATGTTAACTCACTATATTTTATAGTTCCATGAACCTATTCTCAAGTCATTTGTGGACATTAATAAAATTATCTATCTTATCTTGGTGAAATTATCTGCTACATGATCTCGTGATCTGCAAAAATTAATTCCATCTCCTTATTCTGTGCTTGCCTCATAATGTAATGATAGTGTACTTCTATGTGATTTGTTTTTGAATGAAAGACTGGATTCTTTGTCATATTTATTGCACTCTCATTTTGACACTGCAAAACTGTTGGCTGCATTTGTTGTAGCTTCAAATCAGTCAATATCCCTTGTTACCAAGCTGTTGCACAAGTTACTTCAACTGCTGCTTTATATTTTTCGTATGTTGTTCAAAGTGATGCCGAAGATTGGTTTTTACTTACCCAAGAATTTAGACTACTTCCAATATTTTAAAGCATAACATGATGTTGATTTTCATGATCAACTTCTCCTGCAATAATCTGCAAAATCCACTCAACATGAAATTTTCATTATTTTCAAAAGTGATTTCAAAAATGAAAATTACCTTTAATATATCTTAGCTCTCTCTTTGCCGAATTTGAATGCACCATCCCGTGACAATTAAAAAATCTAGACATTATAACGACTGCAAAATTTATATCTGGCCTGGTTGTTCTAAGATAGGTCAAACTCCCTGTTGCCACCTTTATACACACCTGGGTGACATGGAAGAAATCTTCAATCCACTTGGCGTGTCCTTCGGGGCAAGTTAGAGTTAAGGTGCTGTCCCCTAATCCTCAACTCCTCCGTCGAGGCCAAATCCTAGTGAAGCCAAGGGGGGTAGTCCTTAAAGAAAATAATCTATGGCTTGAACTAATCTAAGTACAAGAAATAAATCTAGGAGTTTATTGCAACAAAACAACTACAACAAAAGTAACTCTAAACTAACAACATACATCATTCATTCATAAAGACAAAGCTTATGGAGATAGACAATCAAGAGAAACACTCGCACAAAATATATATAAAGGATACAGATGCTGCAAGTGAAATAACCATAAACCAAAATATAGATACTTCATGATAGAATTAAAGACTTGCAAATGTAAATACTTGAAGCAAATGGCTTCTTTAAGATATTGAAATGAGACCAGTGCCAAATTGTTGAGAGTGTGTCATGCTGTGTAATTGTAAAGTACCCCATGGAGATTGCTTTGAAAGTTTTATTAAAATTGATGTTGAAATTAATGCAGTTGCAAGAGCCATTCTCCTGAGAATGGAAAATACCCTAGCTGTAGACTAGTGCCCCCAGTACACTCCTGGGGTTCTTGGTTTGGGACCAAGCAGTTAGAGCCATGGCAAAAGACCCTTGTGAGGGTCCTCAGTAGATGACTGGGGTTCTTGGTCTAGGACCAAGCAGTAAAGACCCTAGATGTATTCTAGGGCCCCTGGATGTGTTCCAGGGAATCCTTTCCATGTGCTTGGATTGATCCTTGGATGTGTTCCTTGGTGGTTGATATAAGTCCCTAGAAGTGTCTAGGGCCCCTGGATGTGTTCCAAGGAACCCATGCCTAAAGCATGGGTTGATCCTTGGTCTTGTACCTTGGTGGATGAGACCCCAGATGTGCTCTGGGGCAACTTGGTCTTTGACCAAGTATATCTTGGTGTAGTACCAAGATGTGTTGATGTGTGATCCTTTTCCTCTCTCCCAGGATGGTCTATAGGACCTAGGAGAGACTATGAAGATGGGCATGACCACATTGTTGAAATATTGTAATTGCAAAGAGTATTCTATTTATTATTGATTTATTATTCATTAGATCAATCCCCTTTTGTGGATTGATCATGTCAGGCATTGTAATTGACCAAATCCCCTCTTGCGGATTGGTCAAACCCTAAATGTAATATGCAAATTAAGAAGTCACCCCCCAGGCAAATTAAAGTGGTTCTAACCACCTAGAAAGAGAAGTCGGCCTTGCCAGTGAAGAGACACCTCCTTTCAACGCTTGCTGGTTTGTATAAATAAAGGAAGCCAACGCCACATTTGCTCACTCACTCAGCTCACTCATCTAGTGCGCAAGTATTGAAGGAAGCTGCAGTTACCAGTTGCCGGAAGAAGGAAGAGAGAGGCACATTGATTAGGAGAGGATATTCTTTAGTGTTTGGTTTATTGTCTTGGCATTGTATTGGCTATCTATATTAAGGAAGTTTTTGCTGGGTTTTCTTCCCCATGAGGGTTTCCCAGGATAAATGTTGTGTATCTTATGATTGTGTTTCTCTCAGTGATCCTATCTATGCTATGGTTATCTAGTAAATTGAAAAGAAACCTAATAATAACCTAAACCTTAACATGGTTTCAGAGCTAAGCTGAAGAGAGCATCTTTCACTGGATAAAGAAAAACGTCACTGTTGCTGTACAAGAAAATTAGGGCTTTTTATTGAAGAGGAATTTTAGCCCAAAGATCATCTAGAAAAGTGTGCCCTAGCCTAAGGAACTCATTGACACAATCAACACACCTATTCAGTGGATAAAATTCCTGGAAAGTGAAGCCCTAGTTTTCACCGGTAACAGAAGTACCAGAAAACCAGAAGTACTAGGAAACCAAAAGTACCAGAAAACCAGAAGTACCAGAAAATCAGAAGCACCAGTCCAGAAATCCGTTGGTCAAGTTTGAGAGGGAAAAATTTGGATTTTCTGAAATCTAACTACACCATGCTACTCGCCTCAGCCAAGCGCACCTCCTGGTAAGTTCAAAATTCAATTATGAGCACTTTCAATTTTTGGTCATTTTCCTAGCTCCAGGTAAAGATGTTTGCAAGCACTAAGCTTGTTGACAAGCTAGAAGGTGTGGAAAATTTCTGTGCCTGGAAGTATAGAATTGCACTCATACTTGAAGAGAATTACCAAGCAAGATTCATTAAAGAAAATGTACCAGAACCCACCGATGCTGCAGCTAAAGAAAAACACCAAAAGGACACAGTTAGGGCCAAAAAAATCATTGCAGATTCTATCAAAGATCACTTGATTCATCAAGTGGCTTCAAAGAAGACTCCAAAAGAAATGTTTGATGCCCAAACCAAATTATATGAAGGAAGGAACCTCAATCAAAAGATGAATCTAAGAACTCAACTCAAGAATACAATGATGCAGAAAGGAGAAACAATCCAGGAATATTTCTCCAGAATATCACAATTCAAAGAACAACTAGAAGCAATTGAAGATACTATAGATGAAGACGAACTTATAATGCCAACCCTTAATGGCCTCACTAGACCTTGGGATGCATTCATCCAAACTATTTGTGCCAGAAAAGACAAACTACAAGTTGACAGTCTTTGGGAAGAATGTGTTCAAGAAGAAGCAAGAGTAGCTAACTGAAAAGCTTTGCTATCAAGAGATGAAGATCAAGCCCTAGCTACTCATACTGAAGGAGGAAGAAGGAAGTCTTACTTCCAAAAAGAAACTCATAAGGAGTCTCACCCCCAAAACAAATTCATACATAAAGAATCTCATCCTAGGAGATTCCAGAAGTTTCAGAAAGGGCAAAGGAGAGAAAAAGATTTCTCATCCTACCAATGTTACCATTGTGACAAGATGGGACATATTGCTAAGCATTGTCCAGCTAGACGAGAAGAATACAAGAAGAGAAACAAGAGGTACCATGCCCATACAATGAGCCACCCTCAAAGATGATAAAAGAACATATTGAAGACTATGTCTTAATCTCTGCCCTCTTAGGATCAATGCCACTTGGTGAGGACACTTGGCTCATAGATAGTGGTGCTTCCAAGCACATGATAGGTCAAAGAGACATTCTCTCTTGCCTTACAGAAAAGAAGTTTCCCTAGAAAGTTACACTTGGAGATGATTATCAATACCTTATCAAGGGAGTAGGAGAATCAAACTACAAGCTTGATTCAGGGACCCCAATGAAGATGAAGGATGTACTATATGTACCAGGTTTGACAAAGAACTTACTTTCTATCTCAGCCTTAGAGAAGAAAGGCTTTAGAGTTGCCTTCATAGATGGAGAAGTTCTTATATGGGCCAAAGGATGTAATGTCCCCATTTTGGGACAATATAACATTATAACATTTCAGAGTGTTATGCCTACCCTAGTAGCCAGATAGGGGTGACAGAGAGTTCGGGAGATATTGAGGGGTTTATTTGGGCCCAACTTGTATCATTCATCATCAGGATCCATTCCGCACAGCTGGGCTTTGGTTTCGTTCCATTCCGACGATTTCCGTAATTTTGAGTTATTACGAGTCATATCTTAATTAAATTCACTAAGAAGGTCATAATGGGCATATTACTTGGAGAAACCTCTTAGTGTGATAGCTCATCGGAATCGAGAGGAAGAGCATTACAAGATAAGATGATGAGAAGTGATTTTCAGTGGCCAGAGAAGCCATCGGGATGGATGAATCACTTTTTAAAGGTAAAATGGTTAATTAATTAATTAATTAAGTAATTTAATCAAGGAATAATAAAATAAAGTAGAAGTCACTTGGAGGGAAAGGGTCAACAAGGAATTAGGGTTTCAGGAAGCTATAAAGGGTAAAGCAACCTAACTCATTATGCATTGTTATGATTTGATGTTGAGAGTTCCCAGAGGAGGAAGAGATTCGACTTCTACTGTTTTGTAGATTTCTGGAGGAAACCACCACCATTGATCGGTTTCGGTGTTGAGAGACACACCCTAGCCCATCGGAGATACCGTCCAGGTATTTCACCGTGCTATTCAGGAGTATCCAGTTTGCAGTGTTGCGCAACTCAACAAGTGAGGGTGCAAGGTCAGATAGAGGGTTTGTGTAGCTGCACGAGATCAGAGCTCAGATTGTAGTTTCCTTCCGACCCAGTTGAGATCCAGCCAGGGCGCATAGATTGAGCCACTTCCCATCAGATTCGGACGGTGGAATCCTTCAAAGCGCATCATTCAACCATCTAGGGTGCAACTCTCTTGGAAGGACAGTTGGGGTTATAGACGGAGCATCAGAGCAGATATGGGGAAACCCTTTCGACCGAGTTCCACATTTGTTGGGGCGAACGTTTTGAGTCCCATATCAGCCGATTCCATTGGTGTAATCATTTGGGGTGCATCCATAGAGCCCAGGAGGTGTGCAGACCCCCAGGGGACGAGATCCGGAGCATCAAAGGACAAATCTGCCATCCGACAGTCACCAGGAGCAGTCCAGAGGCCAAGGCGCTTCGATTGGGACAATTTCTAGCTCATTCCGATGAGTATAGCCTTCCAAACGAGTTTTCCAGTTTGTAGCGGTTACCGTGCTTCTCCGGAACCGTCGATTTTGCCAATCTATTCGTGCATGCATTAGATTTGCTTTCATCTTCTGATCACGAGTATTTTATGTTATTTGCTTGTATTCCAGTGACGATCCATGAGATCTAACTGATGATTATCTTCTATATTTCCATGCTTGAATCTCATAATACATATTATTTGGCGGTTGATGTTCCTTATTTACGCATGCATCATATATATACTGTTTGAACCATAATGTATAACATGCACATGCAACAACCACAAAACATCTCAAGCACATAACTAAAGCACATCCAAAAACCCCCAGAGTATCAGATTTGTGAGACAGAACATTAGATCCATAGTAGATATCCAGATCAACTGGATCAAGGATATTTCAGTCGTATCAAAGCTGGTTTTCCTGCCAGCCTAAAAGGAAAATCAGATAAGGATGTAGCATTGTAGATACATCATTACCAGTGAGTGGATTGACAGGAGCACAGATGGAGCCTACACCCATTAGTTACAGGGAGCATTGCTACAGTTGCAAAGTTCCTTGGAAGCCAAATCACAGATGCAGGGGTAAAGGGAAGGTGCACATTGTTGAGGTGCACTATGACAACGAGGATGAGGAGATTCATGTGAATGCAACCATAGATGCCTATTTAGAGCAGTCCGATAAGGCTAGTGACTCTTGCGCATCTGAGGGACAGTTGAATGGACAGGATGATAGTACATATCCTTCATCTTCCCCATCAGGTAATGTTGAGGATTCAACACTTCAGGATAGTGGTGACACCTGTGAGGATTCATATGTGTTGGCACTTAGACATGATGAGATTAGGAGGTTGGATGACCTACCTATGTGTGTAGACATGGCTTCCAGGAAGTCATGTATGGAGGATGATGATCTTCCTATGAGGAGCGAGCCACATTTTTCATCTTCTCAATCACTTATGCTATCCACGACACATGAGGATATCAGTGCCATTCCTGATATGGTAGAGGAGCCTTGTGTGGGGATTGTACACAAGGAACACAAGGAACATATGGATCTTACACATACCTATTAGTATGAGGAGAGTGAGTCACCACTCTTGGAGATTCCATTGATGGACCAGGTTGTGGAGATCGACAGCTTGTTGGGACACTTACTCCCAAGATGGATCTACAGTGATGAGGATGCACTCCTTATTGGTCGGGATGACCATAGCACGTGTCTGGACACATCTGTATGGGATCCAGGCACAGATGATATTAGTAGGGTGAGTGCACAGGAGGATACAGTTGCCCATACATGATACGGTGCAATTCAAATAGGGGTCGCAGTTGGTGATGGCGTGCAGTGGCATACAGGAGGACTCAATAGCACAGGGGACAATGGGTAGTTCAGTGCCTTATATTTTGAGGAGTGTGTTGTTGGGGATTCCATTGTTGACACTAGCAGTGAGAGGCATGAGGTAGCACCTCAGCAGGATTGTGACCAGGAGTCACGACATTTGGTAGGACAGTTGAGAGTCAATGAGGACATGATCATGGCAGCCACTAGATGCATTGATGATACACATGCATCGGTGGCAGGTTATTGTTGGAGGACCTCGATGGTACATGATAGTTCAGATGGGGGACTTGTCATTGATGACTTCCATACACTCAGGGAGAGAGTGATTGTGATGAGGGCTGACTACCACAGTTATTGATGGATAGGGATTACCTATTGGAGGTTGGTGAGATGTATCACAGGGCACTAAGGGAGCAGGGGATTGAGGTGGACCGACTAACTCATGAGTTGGTGAGCACACGGAGATTCTTGGAAGGCACACAGACAACCCCTTAATAATTAGAGTCTAGATCGGAGGAGCTCCTTGAGGAAATTAGACAGAGATCCACTACATCTATTTTAGTAAAGAGGCAGATATATCCCTCAGCCACATTCTGAGAGGATGTTGGTGGTTTCTCAGTGGAGCACCAGTTGAGGGAGGAGCATGAGTACCTAGGATCACTGATCACCATGGAGAGATATGATCCGGAGACGCAGGAAGATGTCCATAGGTCACAGGGACCACCCTTCATGAGGGGTGTTGAGACAGTTGGGCACACACATACACATGGGGATTCTAGAGCCAGGGGCAGTTATGAGGACACTTCCATTTGTGTTCCAGGATTGGTTGACCTTCATGTAGAGGATGACCCAGTAGTACACCCACGATCCATGATGTTGCAGGTGTATACAGGAGATCACATGAGTATGCAGGGGCATATAGTGATGAATGGTAGTTCACAGAGACATACAGAGGTGTACAGTGGGATTCCGGGGGACGCACTGGATTGCAGGGAGGAGATGTACTTAGTAGAGCATGGAGATTCCTCTTCCTTGCAGCAGTATACAGATCTGGGAGATCACCTTCATCGTAGCAACAGTTGCGTGAGTGATGATGGATGTAAAATGATTGACCCTCAGTTTGTGGAGATACCTATTGTTGTACCTGTTGGTTGGTGTTCAGTGATGAGTACATGCGATTATTTACCACGGGTGCCGGTGGACGAGCTTTTGGTCAAGTCCTTGGGACTGACCAAAGCATATGATACTTTCCAGTCCTACAGTCGGTTACATATATTTATGGTAGCCTTTCCCGATACTTTTATCATTGACAACAACGGAGGGGGAGCTAGACAATGGCAGGGGACATGGAGAGTTGGTAGGCGGAGACCACCTGACATGAGTGTCTTGATTGCATACAATAGGATAGGGGTGGATAATCAGGGGCAAACAGTTGAGGCCCTAGGCGTGATGGAGAGTATCCTAGGCCATGGAAAGAGGATATCTCAGAGGTTGCTATATATTCAGACTCTCATTGGGATGAGGGTGGAGGGCTTTCGACAGTTACCAGTAGGGCTCATCAACAGTTAGTGGGGATTGGAAGTGATGAACTTCCAAATTTGACATGGGATCCGGGAGTCCATTGGGTCAAAAGTTTGTTTCATCTTATGAGGATCCAGGAGTGGAGGGTCCTGTTATCGCGCAGTTTGTAGCTAGGTCAAAAGGCTAGAGAATTAAGGCCAAACTGGCGTAATAGGAACCTTTCCCACCCAATGTCACCTCAATGGGGAGGTTCTTGCTGTTTAGGGAGGTTAACCCAGGGGAGACATCCCCGGTAACCTGGGGTTTTGAAGAGGCTAAAGTAAAAGAGTCAAGGGAAAAGGTCCTCCTCACAGGTTACCACCAAAGTCAGAAAGTCTAGCTGATCAACCAATAAATGAAGTGTATGCCCAATTGAAAACACCTGCCCGGAACAAGACAACAACAATACAATATATATATGCAGGCTATAACTCAAAGGGTTAGTACTTCATGTGACTATCTGATAATAATATATAAGCAATGAAACAATAGATATTGATGACTTCAATGTTTTGTTAATATAGCAATGTAAGAATATCAATTTACCAATAGCTATTGAGATGATGTTGCAAACAACATATCCAATCAACCATTTACTCAATAAATGCTTTCAACCATCATCTAATTGCCTATATTGAACATTTGTTGCGTCAAGATGAGATAACCAACTCTGACGTCAACCTTAATTAGGGTTAGTTTGTTAGTTAGGGTTTCAAAAATAAAGCTTTGAGAGTTTGTTTTGGACACTATGACTTCAACGTTGTGTGCTTAAGATCAATGCCTAAGGGTATATGGAGTCAATAAAGGAGAGGATGCTAAGTTGAAGGGGTAACAGGCTAAAGACAAGAGGGAAGGGTTCTAGAGTGCTGCAATGGCAGGGCCCTAGAATCAAAACCCTAGGGGAAAGAGGCTCACTCCGATGTTGCTTAAGCAAGGCCTCGTGCTCTTTCCTCCTTCTTTAGGTCAAACTTGGCAAACAACTAGCATAAGAAGAGAGTTAAAACAAGAGGATTTAATGAGGGAGAGTGTTGTAAAGACAAGGCTCTATCATTTAAACCCTAAAAGATGGACGACCCTAGGTGTAGATGACCTAGGTCTAGGACGTCATCCTCCTTTTAACCTTCAAGTATCAAACTAGCTTTGAGGGAAGAAGTTGGATGAGTGTAGCAAAGGCTAGGCTCTATCTTTCTCCTTCAAAGGCTAAATATTTCTCTTCAAGGGGACATGAGACAAGGACCTACTTGTGTGCTTGTCACCTAGGGTTTTAAAAT
>ML789977.1:421677-440798 GCA_009831015.1 Picea engelmannii | reverse complement strand
GAATCGTGGAACGGTTTTGATTCACGACAACTATGTTAAACCCCAGTTGTTTGATTCGCTTGATTGGATTGTTGTGTATCTTCAGTTAGTTTGATCGATATTTATGAGTTGTATTCATATCAAAAATAGACTTGATTGCAGCTCTGTTAATTTTAATTTTCGAACGAGTTTGTTAACTCAGATCGACTTATGTCATTCTGTCAAATTCGTATGAGGAAATTCGGGTAATAGTCGTTTCAAAATGAATTCAAGAAATTATTTCGTGAATGATTTTGTCTGCCCCAATTTGCAATAGAAAACAATCAGACAATTCTTATGAACTCTGTTACCAACTGATTGATCATGTTATGATTGCATTAGAGTTGATTTACATGCCAATTTTGAGTTAATCCGCTCGTGGTATGGATCGTTTGTTATGTCATACAGTTATGTCTATTTGAAAATGATCTTTTCTGGATTCGATCGTGTTTCCTGTTGATGAGGCAGCATAACAATTTCCTGTGATTTGTTTTAATTATATTGATTTCAGTTTGATATGGAACGATTTCATTACTGTTCGATATGATACTGCTCACCTGATTATGTGGCAACAAACAAAATAGAGCATATGCTTCTCTGGAGTCATTTGATTTTAGTCTTGTTTTGATCTTGAATTAGTATAGCAATCTCAATTAGTATAAATAAATTTCATATTTGAGACTACATCTCGGGAAGAAGCATCCCGAGATGTAGTCTCAAATATGGAAGACCACGAGGTACTCAAAGAGTTCAAGGATGTATTTCAAGAGGTACCTGGACTACCTCCGAAGAGGGACATCGATTTTTCTATAAATTTGATGCCTGGAGCAGCTCAAGTTTCGAAGGCTCCTTATAGAATGAGTACGCCAGAGCTGAAAGAGTTGCAACTGCAGCTCAAAGAGATACTAAAGAAGGGATACATTCACCCTAGCGTGTCACCATGGGGTGCCCAGGTCCTATTCGTGAAGAAGAAAGATGGGACGTTGAGGTTGTGCATTGATTTCCGACAGTTGAATAAGGTAACTGTCAAGAACAAGTATCCTCTGCCAAGGATTGATGATCTTTTTGATCAGTTGAAGGATGTGAAAATATTTTCAAAGATAGATCTCATATATGGATATCACCAAGTGAGAATAAATGATGAGGACATCAGCAAGACCTCCTTTAGAACAAGGTACGGTCATTATGAGTTCACGGTGGTGTCGTTTGGACTGTCAAACACACCTGTTGTTTTCATGTGCTTAATGAATGGTGTGTTCAGGGACTATTTGGACAGGTTTGTCATAGTCTTCCTGAATGACATCTTGGTGTATTCCAAGTCAGAGGAAGAGCATGAGCAACACCTGAGAATGGTGTTGCAGGTGTTGAGAGAACACCAGTTGTACGCCAAGTTGAACAAGTGCTCATTTTATCAAAGGTAGATTCATTACTTGGGACACATCATATATGAAGAAGGGATCGTTGTGGATCCTGAAAAGGTTGAGGCCTTCCGAGAAGGGTCAATGCCAAGGAATGTGGCAGAAGTTAGATCTTTTATGGGTCTGGAAGGCTACTACAGAAGGTTTATAGCCAGATTCTCAAAGATAGCTCACCCTATCACTTCCTTGCAAAGGAAGGAGAAGATGTTCCAGTGGACTGAAGAATGTGAGAGCATCTTCTAGCGATTGAAGAAGCTGCTAACCAGTGCTCCAATCCTGAAGATTGCAGATCCAAATAAGGATTATGTGGTGTGCACAGATGTGTGCAAGGAAGGACTGGGAGGAGTTCTCAGCCAAGAGGGATTTGTAGTTTGTTATGAATCCCGAAAGTTGAAGGAGCATGAGAGGAATTATGCCACTCACGATTTAGAGCTGGCAGCAATCATCCACGCCTTGAGGAAATGGAGACATTACCTCATGGGCAAGAGATTCGAGTTGAGAACAGACCACATCAGTCTGAAGTATTTATTTGATCAGCCGACTTTGAATGTCAGGCAAATCAGATGGCTGGAGTTCCTGTGCAAATATGACTTTGATATCAAGCATATCAAAGGGAAAGAAAATAAGGTGGCTGATGCACTCAGCAGAAAAGTGCACGAATTACATGCTATAGCCATTAGCATGTACAGGATGGAGATTAAAGACAGAATTTTGGAAGCTGCAAATACTAATTTGCAGTACAGAGGTCTGGTAGAAAAGCTACAGCAGTATGAGAGACCACAGACCCAGGGAAGTTACACCTTGGGAACTAATGGCTTACTTCTGTATAGAAATAGAGTGTATGTACCCAATATCCAAGAATTGAAGCTGACAATTCTAAAAGAAATGCATAACGTAGCTTATGTTGGACATCTCGGATATTAGAAGACTGTGGCGGAAGTCAAAATCCATTACTTTTGGCCAGGTCTGAAGAAAGAAATCACTCAATACATCGCCAGATGTATGGAGTGCCAGAAGGTTAAGGTTGAGCATAGGCACCCGACAGGGTTGTTGCAGCCTTTACCCATTCCTGAGTGGAAGTGGGAAGTGGTGACGATGGATTTTATCATCGAACTACCTAGAACAAGAAAGCAACATGATTCAATCATGGTGGTGGTGGACAAGCTTACAAATGCTGCCCATTTTGTTCCAATGAAAACCACTCACAGGGCAGTAGATGTTGCTGACATCTTCTTAAAAGAAGTGGCACGCTTGCACGAAATTCCTAAGACGATTGTGTCGGATAGGGACTGAAAATTCACCTCGAATTTTTGGAGAGGACTATTCAAAGGATTCGGAACGAATCTGAACTATAGTATAGTGTATCATCCTGAGTCTGATGGTCAGATAGAGAGGGTGAACATAGTAATAAAAGACGTACTGAGAATGTATGTGATGGATAAACCATCAAGGTGGGAAGACTACCTGCATTTGGTAGAATTTGCCTACAATAATGAGTATCATACATCGTTGAAGATGAGCCCATTTGAAGCACTTTATGGAAGAAAGTGCAACACACCAGTGAGCTAGGATAATCCAGCTGACAGAGCAGTAGTTGGGCCTGAGCTTCTCAAAGAGATGGAGGACCAAATGTTAAAAATTAAATAGAATTTGAAAGATGCCTAGGACAGGCAGAAAAGTTACGCTAATAGTAACAGAACCCACAGAGAATTCAGAGTGGGTGATCATGTTTTCCTGAAAGTAAAAACTAACAGGAGTTCCCTGAAGCTGGGAAGTTGCGCCAAGTTCGCAGCAAGATTTTGTGGGCCATTTGAGATCCTTGAAAGGATTGGGCCAGTTGCATACATGCTTGCATTACCTGCATCTATGACTATACATAATGTGTTTCATGTTTCACTGCTTAAAATATATATACCTGATGCTAATCATGTCATCAATTGGAATGTGATTTAGGTGGAACCAGAAGGTGTCCTACAAGTGCATCCTGTGCGTATATTGGACAGGAAAAGAAAATAGCTCCGGAATCAATCCATAGAGCTTATAAAGGTCAGTGGACCTAGTACGGTCCTGAGGATGTGACATGGGAGCATGAAGATGTTATGCGGGCAGAGTACCCGCATCTTTTTGAAAATTTTTGAAAAGATTGCAGATGCAGTGTAAAGTTGCACTGAGGACAGTGCAAAAATAAGGGGAGGGGATTGTAATGTCCCCAAGGCTGAGCCCTATTGTAAATCATGTTTACGAAATGAATTGTAATTATGTTTCTTAGGTTGGTGAGCCAAGTGATATAAGCTGGTGGGCTTATGTGATTGTTAGGCCAGAGAGCCTAAGTGTGGAAGGCCAAGAGCCTGATTTTGTATATGTATCTATGCAGAACATTAATAAAAATATAAACACCACAGCGTGCAGACCAACCATGATGAATGAGTGAAGGGGGACTAAGAATCCACAAAGTGGGCAAGGAATTAGGGGCTGGAAGGTGGGAAAAGGGGCTAAGTGTTAAGCCTAGGGGGCTTCAACCTTGGGAATAATATTTTAATATTATTCCAAAAAGGCATGAGCATTTCATGTTTTATCCTGAGTTCCTAACCATGAGGAAGGAATGCATGCTGATGGAACGCATGCAGTTCCATGGGTGACAAGTGTCAACCTTGGTGCATGCAAATAAGAAGGCCGAGATGGGCCGTGAGGGGGGTTCCTCGACCATTCCACCCGAACTACCGGAGCGTGTACGGGGCTCTGAGAAGTACGATGGACCCGAGCTCTGCAGAGAACCCGTGTGCTTCCCTGTGAGCCGATAAGCCTTTGTTTGTCTCTAAAAGAAAAACCGTGGAACCTGTGTCATTCCCTGTGTGGATTGTTTGTCACCCGTTCCCGAGAACCAACACTGTGAGACCTTGCGCCATTGCTAAGTCTATTTGGAAAGCCCATGTTTGTTTTTCCGGTTGGCCATGGTGGCCACGTAGAACTGGACTGCGCGTGGCTTGCTAGCCAGTGTAAGTTGTGATTGAGCCTATGTATGACCTCTCTCCAGGTGAGGGAGGTGATTGTTGTTGGAAGAAGCAGGTTGTCAAGCCTGTGAGCAATTCTCTCCAGGTGAGAGAGTTTGTTGGGAAGTGGTTTCTTCCAGAGAGTGTCCAGCACTAGCTTCAGGCTCTAAGAATTCCTGATTCGGCCTGTTGCCGACACCCAGAGAGGGAGGTTAGCACCGATGGACTGTGCTTGTGAAGGTGTATACTCCCGGGTGGAACAGGCATGTGGGGAATGAGAGTATGGTAGTAGTGGGTGTAAGATTGCATCTTGGAGAGAATCCTTTCGATTTTCTGTGATGTTTTCTCTGTAACCTCAGCCTAGCCTAGGATTCCTTGCCTTGGGGTGGAGCTTAGTCCCATCTCGGGGGTGACCCACTGCTGAGATGATGAGCAGTGTGGTCTAAGGTTGGGAGGTTCGTGGAAGGCCTGCACGTGGTTGGTGGAATCTACCATTGTTTCAAAGATAAGTACCAGATGATGTTTTATTCATGTATTCAACTGTGCATATCAATTTAATGTTAATGCTAGTGATTGTTGATTATAGCAGTAAATTTTATGTTTACTCTGAATTAATTGTATTTCTAGATTAAATGCATGTTAATACTATAATGTCGGTATGAGTTATGTACAAAGTGGTGTTATAGTTTTATTTTAAAGAGCGATTAAGCCTTGGTAACTGAAAAGTGGTGTTACACATGCCTCCTAAATGGCCAAATTTCATAACTATGACATCCTTATCAGTTTCTATTTTAAAATGACTCAAAAGGAAAATTAGGCCTAAAATTAATGTAGGGAAGTGTGAGACCTTTCCAATGGTATATCATATACCAAGCTTCAACAAATGGTTGTTGAGAATGAGCCTTCTAGATTTCAGGACTAGTTTTATATGACAATTTGGTGACAGTAGTTCAAGGTTTAAATAGTGATTGATATGCTTTGAATTACAAAATTAGAGTTTCCATTCTAGATTTGACTCTGTGAAATTTCCCATAGTACATCAATTTTGTCATTTTGACATCAGATGACCTAGTTAGATTTGTCACAAATCTCTGTACTGGTTGTGGGGACATGGTCTAGCAAGCATACATGGAAAATTTTTAAGTCAATCAAAATAACACTTGGAAACATCATGTCAAATTTGTGGGTCTATATGATTGAAGTAATTGTCAAGATATTTCTAATTATACTTTGATTTCCTCAATTGGATGTCATATGAAGATGTGGCAACCTTTTCAAGTGTGAGTACCTTGCGAGGCCCACTAACAAAATAGTGTTTAAAGGAAGATCTTACTTGCCAAAATTAAGGGCCTAGATGACACAAGATTAATTCATTTATGGTGTAGATGTGATGGGCTTGTTGGGACCTTTCCAACAACATTCTCCATGCAACATTCCAATTTCATCTCATTTGTCTCCATGGTCTCCTTTTAATGAAAAGCAGATCAACATCAACTCAGTGGACTTGCACGTAATTCAAGAAATATTTAAAAACGAAACGTTTGGGGGGGGAGGGCATGCCATGCATTCCTCTTCATGTAAAAAAAAAAAGAAAATTATGGAAATCAAAGAAATACAAAATCCTCATTCTTCCTTTCCTTAGTTCATTTGCAAAACACTAGTGTAGAGGAATCAAATCTCTAGTTCAATGGAAAAATACACACGACGATAGTTTGTACAATCTACAATCAGGTTCAATAGGTATGTCAAGATACCCATGCATTGTCTTAGACTTGATGATAGGTGGATTGCATGGTTAATTGTTGGTGGTTTTTGAGTACCATTGTCTTTTTCACTAGTTTTCATGGAGGATTTTATTGTTGGTTATGAATGTTCTAGAAATGTTGGTAATAATATGAATCTAGGATTGGTTTATGGAAAAAGTATACAAGAGGAAGGGGACTCGAACCTCACTAAGGAACCAAGCCTAAGTCACCTTGTCCCTCTTAGAAACTATTGGATTATTGATCATGGTTAAGAGTTGGTTATTAAGTGTATGAATGGTTGTAAATAATTTCTCTTTGTGCTAGTTTGTTATTATTTCCATGGCATTGTTGCGCACTTTTGGACCCTTTTAGTACTATAAAGTTGCATATCCGTCATTTCCTCAACAACACCTCTGTAAGCCACCATGAGTGACATATTTTCTCACGTTCCCTCGACATTCAAACATTCCCAAAAAGAATTATATAGCAATCAAAGTTTGATTTTACCATGATATATCATTTAGGCTTAGCTGATTTTTTTTATATGGTTGGATCTTTACAAGGGTGAATATATAAATATATATATATATAGAGAGAGAGAGAGAGAGAGAGAGAGACACAATTATTTCTGGTTGAGGTTATGGCTGATTTCTTTTTTAATTGGAGTACAATATAATCCATGGTATAGAGACTATACCATACACATTTATTATAAACCTAAGTTTTGTTTCATACACTTGAGATAGTGGTTGCCTATATAAATATCACATTTTTGTTATTGTGGTATGTTGACTTTTTTTTAGCTCTAAGTAGTTAATGTCAATGTTATTCAAGATGACATCATTAATATTAATACCACTACAATTACTAATTATTTTGAGAATATTAAATGATGCACCTATAAAGTTATTGTTAGGCAGCGGAAGCAAAACATAGCATATAACAGAACATAAAATAAGCAAGATCAAACACGCATTAAACCAAGCACAATAATCATACACTTGACACAATGATTTATGTGGAAACCCAATGAGGAAAAAAAACACAAACAATGATTATCGGTATTCTTATTATTCAAGGGAGAATTACAATAGTCTTCATAGGCATACAATCATCCTCTCCTCACACACTCTGCTCTCTGCTTCTTGCACACGCTTCCACTCACATTATACTCCACCTCTATGGGTATGCTCACATATATAAAATCTATCACTCAGTTATACAAACAGATCATGAATAGATCACATAGTTACATAAACAGTTCAGAAATAAATTGCATGTATGCGCATTAACATAGTTGCATGCATGTGCACGTGACCACATGAAAAAAATCATTAACATGTTTCCAACAGTTATATATATATATATATATATATAATTGAATTCTAAATTAAAAAATAACTTAAAATTATTTTTTCCAATACTTACATTTCTATCAAGTTTACTTTTACATTTCACCTTTCCTCTTAAACTTACTTTTCCATCAAACAAGTATATTTTTTACCAAACATTTATTTTGATAAAAAAGCCTTCAAACACTACAACTACATACCAACATAGTCTTTTCCATATTACTATAGGAGCGAATCCTATTCAATTGTTTTAAATTTTTTAAAAGTTTAATTAAAACTAGATATAATTAACCTTTTTAACCAATTTTAATATATAATATATATTTAATAACATTTTTATTATCAAAATATTGATAAAGCCATTTTATAACACAAAAAAGTGTGGAAATTTCTTTTAAGAATTCAGTAAAAAGGAAGCACAACAAACCAAATCTACATAGTTTGATATATGTCAAACAAATAAAATGAATAGATCTAGAAACAATGCAAATGGTGCGAAAAAAAAGAGGAGTAAATCGAGCAGGCTCATCGTTGTGGAGCAAGTGGCTCACGTCTGCATGTCGGACAGGAGATTTTACGAGCAAACCATTTGAGAATGCAGCGTGAATGATAAAGATGGTTGCATGCCAATTGTTTTGCAGTCTCCCCATTTCTAAACTTTTCGTAACAAATTACGCAAATCACTTCATCACCCTCCGGCCGAATTATAACGTCCAACAACCTATCCACAGCAGCAACCTATCCACTATTTCTGCAGGATTACTACTTACAACTTCGTAATTCATTTCAATACTGATAATTTCAGGTTCAAAATTGAAGTTATATGTATTCTCCTGTATATGTTGCATGATCTGACGCAAACTGAATCTGGAATTCCATATAATTTGGCTGGAGTGGAGTATCAAAAGTAGTATTTGGAAGCTAGCATAGCAGCACAGAAGGAAGAAGTAGAAATAAGAGAGAAGATATTGACAGATCATCTTAAGGAAAGAACTAACAATCTAAACCAACTTGAGGAAGAATTTGGTCAAGAAGAGAAAGGACTTGAAGAAGAAATAATCACATTAAAAAATTATCATGAAGAAGCGAAAAGAACATTAGAAGTCATGAAGTCTTAGATAATGAAGAAAGAAGAAGAGGTTAAGAAGCTTGAAGAAAAAGTTATCACATTGAGAAGTAAAATTGTCAAGCTCAATAAGAACGTTGAAGAGACAGAAACATCCACATCAGTTATAAAGAATGAAGAGAATCACTCTAGGTTGCTAGAAAAGAAGAATGAAGAAAATAGAAAGAGTTATGCAGAAGTACTCAAAGGAAGGAATCATGGTCAACCAGAATCTAAGAAAACTATTGAAGATACATCTTCAAGAAGACCATCCATGTTCAAGCCACAAAGAAACTTCAATCATGATCATGATCATTCAAGGAAGAATTTCAGAAGGATTACACCACAAAGAAGATCATTCACTCCCAGGTATGCAAATTTCTTTTATGGTCATTATTTTTGTTGTACTAATTTTGGACATAAAGTTGCAAATTGCAGGCATTATAAAAATGTTCAAGCAAGAAATGCCTATGTGGCCTCGTGTAACATTGAATGTTACAAATGTCATAACTATGGACACATAACTAATGATTGTAGAAGAATGATTGATACTTCCATGAAAGAGAACACTGATATCAGATATAAGAAAGTATGGATAAGAAAACACGAAGAAAAGGTGAACAAAGAACAGGCCCCAAAGATCGCAAGATTAGCAATAAAATGAAATGAACAAAATTCTACAAAGAAAAAGAAAGATGTCAGATACATAAAGGTTTGGAAAATAATTGAAAGAAAAGAAGGACATGTAAATAAAGAACAGGTTCAAGAGTTTGTACTTTCAGGCATTGTAGTGAAAGATGAATCCACAGACATAAATAAAGAAGTTAGAGATCAAAGAGATGATGAATCTACCAATGAAGATGATGATGAGTGCACATCAGAGTAGGAATTGTTCTGATCCATCCAGCTTAGAGACTCCCAGGTAATATGAATATTAGACAAGGGAAGTTTATGCGATAACTGTGACAGACCAAAGAACCATCCTGCAAGCAGCTTACAGAGTTTGAGAAGACAGATCTAGAGCAGTCAGTTAGAAGAAGTATAGTTCGATAGGTTAATCAAGACTTCATGATAGTATAGTGATAAATGGGTCAGGATTATGGACATAAAATCGGATTTTCAGAATGACGAACTTGAAGAGGAAGTCTACATTGAACAACCAGAAGGATGTATGTTGTTAGAGAGCACAAATTATGTGTGTAAATTAAAGAAGGCCTTGTATGGTCTAAAATAGGCTCCTAGAGCATGGTACTCTAGACTGGATAAATATCTACAATAGGAAGGGTTAATAAAATGAAGTGAAGACAACAACCTCTACATCAAGGTAACTCAAGATAGTATTTTATTAATTGAAGTTTATGTTGATGATATTATTTTTAGAAGCACTGATGACAAGTTAAGCCAGAAATTTGCAAAAGACATGCAAAATGAATTTGAAATGTCATTTCTTGGAGAACTATCCTTCTTTCTGGGTCTTCAGATATGTCAAAGCAACCAAGGAATTTTTATTTCTCAAACCAAGTATATCAGAGAAATGCTAAAGAGGTTCAGAATGGAAGATTGCAAACCAGTTATTACTCGCATGAAAATCATTTGCAAGTTGAGAAAAGATGATGATTCAAAGTCTACAGATCAGAGGCAATACATGTCAATGATTAGTAGCCTAATATATGTGACAACATCCAGATTAGATGCAATGTAGGAAGTTGGACAAGTGGCACGATTTCAAGCAGCATCAAAGGAATCACATGTATTAGAAGTGAAGAGGATTTTTAATATATCTCAAAGGAACAAAAGAGTTTAGATTATGGTATCCAAAAGGAAAGGATCTATTAGATGTAGATTGGGCAGGTTGCATTGATAACCGATGAAGCACCAGTGGAGAAACATTCTACTTGGGTGAGTGTTTAGTATCGTGGCTAAGAAAGAAACAATCATCAGTATCCTTATTTACAGTCGAGGCAGAGTATATTGCAACAACATGATGTTGTACACAGGTTCTATGGATAAAACAAACTCCGACAGATATACAAGTTGAGTATGATGATCCCATTCCAATATATTATGATAATACAAGTGCCATCGGTATCTCAAAGAACCCGGTGATGCACTCCAAGACGAAGCACATTCCAATCAAGTATAAATTTCTACGGGAACATGTTATAGATAAGAACATCAAAGTTGAATATGTGGGAACAAAAGAACAAGTGGTAGACATCTTTACAAAAATGCTTCCATGGGAAGCCTTTGAGTATTTACGCCAGAGACTTGGAGTAATTTCCACTCCAAAATGAATGATTTTGAATGCTTATCTTATATGTCTTAGATTTACATGAGGAAGCACCATAAAGAGGAAAGTTCTGGTTGGAAGATCAGTTTCAGGAAGAATTTAGTCAGGGGGAGTATCCCCAAGGACAGTTCAGTTAGGGGGAGCAACCCTGGATGGAAAGATACATTTTCCATTGATGACAAAGGGGGAGATATTTATCATATGAAAAGGTAAATGCTTGGAGAAAGAGCACAGAGGAATGGTTCCAGGGGGAGCGATGGTCATAGGGGGAGAATCCCCAAAGGTAGATACCCTTTTCCATTGATGTCAAAAGGGAAAAGATAGAAACATTGATGAGGAGTATAAGCATGAATGTTATAATGACTAAGTGTTACCATCAATGTTGGTGTTTCCATCAATGCCAAAGGGGGAGATTGTTAGACAGTTGGCTTAGGATGATGGAAATTTGGTATGTATTGTTGGTTTTCATTGATGTCAACTATTGGAGAGCGATATTGTAGATTGATTTCAACCCTTAGTGATTAATGTCAACCCTTGGAGAAAGTATAGTGGAAAATTCCGGTGGCACAAAGGTTTGGGTAATGGACCCAAGGTTGTTTCATGTATAATGGTATGAGTTTTAATATATTTTAAGGTAAGAATATTCTAGATGGATAGTACATGTCATTCCATTTCTGTTGGTATGTGGAATGTCACATAACTCCTCACAGTTAGAGAGTTATGGCCATGAGAAGTTGGAGAACCCAGGTTTGGGTAATGGACCCAAGTTTTTTTTTATGGATAATGGTATGAGTTTTGATATATTTGTAGGTAAGACTATTCTATATGGATAGTACATGTCATGCCATTTCTGGTGGTATGTGGAATGTCACATAACTCCTCACGGTTTCATAGTTATGGCCTTACAAAGTTGGAGGACCCTCATATGTTGGCTTGAAGCCCCAAAAGGTAAAAGATGTCAAAGTCTTGCAAAGAGGATTATTTAAATAATAAAGTGAAGTGAAAAAGTCAAGGAGGATTATTTAAATAATAAAGTTAAGTGACAAAGTCAAGGATGATTATTTAAATAATAAAGTAAATGAAGAAACTACTAAGTTGACAAGTGGTTAGAAGTGGGTTAGCTCTAAAATAAGGAAATTGGGTTAAAATGGTTAAAAGGTAACCCCTTGAGGAAGCTACATGCAAGTATAAATAAGAGGCAAGGCTCTCTCATTTGAATCACACTTGAGCATATTGAATATCTAAAGGGGACTGAGCTAACCAAAGGATATCTAAGCCGAATTTCAGAGGGAAGGTGAAGTAAAGAAGGAAAAAATTCAAAGGAGGATAAATTATTTTGATGATGCTTTCTAAGGTATGTTATTTACAGGTCATCTCACCATTTTCGCAATAAAGTTTTTTCTAAAATGATTCAGAAAGTGAAATTGTGAGGGCATTGAGGAAATATATCCAAGTATCTGTGGTAAAAAATTCATCTTGTGGGGAGTTGTATTTTTGGAGTTACACTCTGTGGAAAATAGGGTTTATGGCTAGTCCTGAAACTAGTCTAAAACAAGTGTTTTGGGTAAAAAAGTCATGACTTCTTCATAACAGATCCAAATTCAGTAAGACCAAATGTGTTGGTTAAAGTTTAGACTGTAGTATTATGTGTACAATTTTCAGATCCATACAAAAAATATTATGTGCGGGGCACACTCTACAATTTCTCTCTCTAGAATAAGCCATAATTCAACAAAGTATTACAATCTGCCCTTTCAAATCTCTTTACCATATGACCAATGGTGGTGACCTCACGATTCATTCTTCTAACGAGATGGATGGTTGTCGTAACTTCGGCACTTTGATCTTCAGGTATTCGTGACATTCAACTTTTAAATCTCCCGATTACGATATCGCCAAAACAATTAGATGATCCTTATGATATCTTGGAACTAGATCAATGGCTATATTTGATCCTCATATCTATCCTTCATTTCTTAATCTGATGGCCAACACTTAATCAAGCAATGAGATAGATGGCCACCATTTACTTCACAAATTCATCTATTATGCTTACGTTATCCTTCCACTGTATTAGATCGACGGTCGAGAGATCTCCCGAAGTGATATTCAGATTGGATGACTTGTGTCCACTTTGGAAATTCGTCCTTCGGGACTTCAGGACTCTATCTTTCGTGACTTTGGCACTTCGACACTTCGATGACTTCAGCACTTCAGCTCTTTAGTGACTTTGGCCTTCGCGACTTTGACATTTCAACACTTCGGCCCTTCGCAACTTTGGCCCTTCGACATTTTGGCTCTTCGCGACTTCATCTCTTCGCGATTTCAGCCTTTCGACATTTCGTCTCTTCATGAATTCATCTCTTCGTGATTTCGGCCTTTTGGCATTTCAGCCTTCGCGACTTCATCCCTTCAACCTTTTGATACTTTGGCCCTCTTGTAATTTGTTTGGTGGTTAAACTTCCGAGGTAAACTCCTAGAGTGACGTAATTGCTTACCTCACTTGATGATGTGTCACTTGTCGTGTAGCTGCCACGTGTCACTCTGATTCGTGATTTGCAAGTACCTGATATGGCGATTCAGATTGACACTTGTCGTTCTCTGATAGTGCCAGGTGTCCTTGCTGACGTAGACTGCTGACGTGGTATGCCACATGTCCTTCTCGAATCAACGGTCCGCATTCTCCCTTTGATCGACGGTTGCGATCAAATCATGACTTCGCATGTCGGGTTTTTGAGCATGAGCCACCATTGACTCTTCCAACTCTCGATATCTAAAATACTCTAGATCAATGGTCCACAGTCCTCTTTAATCCAACGGTCCAGATCTTATCGGGACTTCACGTTTCGTGAGTTCCTAGAACTCTTACCTTTGACTTTTCCAGTTTGTGAGTCAGTGAAATGTTGATCTCACGCCACGTTTCCTTTAGATCCAACGGTTCAGATCAGGATCTAGGATTGACGACTCGATCCTTCTAGATGCAATTCTACTAGCTTATCCTGTCCTTCCACTCGAACACGATCCGACGATCACGATCTTCCAACAGTCCTTAAGCCCACAGTCACTCACAAGACCAATGTGTGTTATTTTAGAAGATCAACGCAGTCAACCTCTTGATTGGACGGTTTTTGAGGCTTCTTACTCTGATCGGACGACTGCTGAGCTTACACTTTTCCTTCTGAGTTTTGATCTCTGCGTTTGCTAACCCTCCCGAGATTTTATCATAGGAACATTTTTTATCCTATTGTGATCATCAATAATCACGAATTCTTCTGCTACCTGATATACTATGCAATTCACTCTTCCTTCTGAGCTTTGATCTTCATACTATTCTCTTCTCATGTTCTCTCCTCCTCCTAAGCTTGCGCTATCGATATCTACATACTGTTTGATATCTTCTGCTAACTGATATACTTGTTGACATCTATGACAATCTCATATGTGGTAATTCATCATTAACAACAGATCATCACATCAACTGTTGACATTAATGATAATATTTACAACAGTCAGTGGGTTAAAGTCTAAGAGAATTAATATATAATTTTATCTACTGAAGTTGAAACTTGATGGCATGATGGCTAACATGGCTATACAATGACAATTATTATTTGTCCAAATATTGTGATGTGGAAGTTCCCAAACAACTTTATTTTTTCCCATAGACTACAATCACTTTAGGGTTTTGAGATACTTCAATATCTTCTACAAAATAAATTCATATTTCTTTAACCCCTTAGCTGATTAATTTATTTTCTAGTTTCTTTCTCTTATGAGCCACTGATTGTAAAAGACTCCCACTTGCTTGTTTGTATGTCACGAATTGAAGGCATTCCTAAGACTTTGTATTGATTCAAGGTTCACCTTAAGCCTTGAATCTCATATTTAATCCATATTCGAGGCAAGGGACCCATGTGACTTGGTCCATATTACTCAACAAACCTCGAGTCATTATTCCATTTCTTCTATCCTTTCTAAATATCAATAAAAATACTTTTGTATGCTTCTATTGCAGTACTTTATTTCTTTGGTTTATCCATAATGTGAAAAATGGTCATCATACCGTAGTCAAATATTGTTATCCTCCCTCACCCACCTTGGTAAAGGCTTAAAAGTATAACTTGTATTGAGTATTATTTCCTATCATGTGGGTGATCCCATTGTTTGACGTGTCTTAGAAGGAATTTCCACTTCAATGCCAAGAATGTTGATCGAAAAGTATATGTTGGGCTCAACGTGGTGTTTCACATGATTAATATTCCCAAACTAGTATGAGGGTCACTCCAAGCAACCTTTCAAACTTTGGTTTCAATCAATGAAAGTAGTAATGGTCAATATATTTATGATTCTTAACCCATTAAAGAGTATCATAGGGCTATATTCATTGATTTATTTAAGTACATAGTGAATTATAAAAACTAGAAGAGTATTAGTCATCGATGTTAAGTTACTTGGTCTCAATGCAAGTTAGTTACAGGGTTCAAGTTTTAGTTTGGTCGAAGCCTGTAACGACCTTCCTCGTTAAGACAACCATTCTAATATACAGGTGCAATTTTATTTTATTTTTGTGTGTTTAAGGTGTGTGCGCGCGTGTAGAAGTAACAACACGCTTGACTCTACGTTGCCCCTTGACACCCAACAAGACGTAACCACGATGTTCATCACAAGAAGACTAAAGGCACGCGATGAGTAACGGAAAACAATATACGACCATAGGCATAAGGTGCACAACGCAACATTTAGCGACAAAAGTAAACTGACCACCCACCCGTCCTACCCTGCAAGGTTAGGACCTCCAAGTCACATAATCAACGCTCAAGCCCAGGTTCCCATCGATTTTAACCATTTAAGGTCTCAGGGCTGGCGACTGTTCTGAGGAGCATGGAGGTGTCTACATCCCGCCCGATGCAACAGACCAGGCAACCGACTGACCACAATCAAGTACAACATAAATAAGAAGAACAAAAGCGCCCCTTACGGAAGGCGCGCGACAAGGACTCCGACAACGAACACCCAAGTTTAACGGTGTTTAGGCGAACCACCACATATGTTTTATCAAGAACAATAGTTTATACTAGCCTTACAATAAGGTACCCATATCATTATGTTTACTAAAGATAATAACATTGCAATAAGGATAAGGATCATGCATCTCAACGATATCAACTCTAAATTTTCAATTATTATATGGCGAGAACAATATCATTACTCATTTCCACACAATCTACTGCACGTACATAAATTATAAACAATTGATCAATGGCATTCCTTTCCGTATTACATCATCATCACTTTTACACCTTACATTAAAATTCCGGTCTCCTAACATACGAATTTCCGAATCCTATTTCATATTCATAACATTATAGTGTATGTAACCCTTCCACCCAGAGACGACACCCTTACCCTTGGTCACATCAACTACTTCATATTTATAGCGAACATCTTAATTGAACATAACAATAAAACATGGATGACAATATATAACAATAACCCTATTAGAATGACAATGATGAAATTACCCAACATCATGTCTTATATAAGATAACCTCATATATATAAGTAACCTCCTATTCCAATACAATATGACATCTCATTTAAAAGTTTACAACACCACCTCATATTAAAATGGCCATGCATAAAAAAATAGCCCTACATGAAATGACAACAATTAAGAAGGACTTTGTTTGAAAATGACATGAATAATAATGTAAAAATGACAATAAAATATCAAAAAAACTAAAATGTCAACATAAAGAAGGGCTTCTTATTAAAATATGGGAAATAATAATCGATGTTCCCCCCATGATAAACTAAAATGAAGGGATACCTTTTAAATCTGATGGTAAGGAATTTTCATAGCTCTATCTTCAATATACAAATCCGGCATTCTCTAATTTCAACGTCAATCTTGATTTTAGCATTTAATATTAATATTAAACACAACCGTCAATACTTTATTACAGCATTTAATTATAATGGAAACTGGCGGTCTATAATGACCCCATTAAATATGCGTTACAACATTCAATCTCTATTGTTAAATCCCACAATCTATAATTGCTTACAACATTTATTATAGAAAGAAAAATGTCATTATAAATTGACTACATTTAACTCTTGCTTTATCATATTAACATTTAATTAAGAAATCCAACATACAAGAATCTGTGCCAGCGTTTAAAAATGGAATGCGATCTGGCCTTCTATAATGACAACCTTTAATAAACGAGTCCCTACAGGAACGATTCTGATGTTTTAGGAGCGTGAAGATTCGCACCTTTTTAAGGTATTTATTGTCCATAATATTTAAATAAGGCAAAGAAGGGTTATCCTACAACCTGTCCGGCAAAGGATGTCCTAAGTAATTTCTTCAACGAGAAGGTAGTGTACATTAATAACTACAAGGATCAGGGCGAAGTTAACAGCTTGCGCAGATTTTGGCAGTGAGACAATACACGGAGGTACTTTATACAATAAACGGTTGAAGTTAAGGCGTGATTGAAGTTCCAGGGCCAGGAATTCAAAGGGTTCCATAATTGGTCAGTCTTTTAGAAGGCCAAAAAGAAAAAAAACAATTTAGAAAGATTGAACGGATAAGCCAGGTACAGGTCTCAGTTACCATTGGAGTCAAGTTCTTAAATAAAACAGTTATTAAAATGGCAAATTTCTACAGGGTTAATTTACAATTGGGACGCATACATTCAATATTTGGAACGCAGATCAAACATGATTCAAACGAAGAATAAAACAGTGTTAAAACGCATCTCCAACATGATAAAACGCAAATCCAAACATGATTCAACGCAGAATAAAAAAGTGTTAAAACGTAGCTCCAACATGATAAAACGCAGATCAAAACAAGATCCAAACGCAGATTGAAACGCCCCACTTATCAGTATACATATACACCCCATAACCGTGGCAAATGCCCAATATAACAGAGTACAATTATGCCCCATATCAGTGGCAAAAACTCCATCATACAGTTGCCCAAAAATGCCCCAATAACAGTAAAAACGCTGATCAATATATAAACGTTGTTCACACGCCCAAGGGTCATTGAAGAGAAAAAAAATGCAGCTCATTAAGCATGGAAAATGCATTTCAAACGCCCAATATCAATTAAATGAAACGCAGGTCATTAAGTCTTTATAACTCATATCAACGCCCCAAGACCTCAATAAAACACAAGCCATTAACGCATTTAACTCAGAATAAAAGAAAACGCCCCCTATCTACAATGCATGCCAAAAACACCCAACAAAATACATTCTTCTCATGGCCAAAGCGGCGGTAACAATTTCAACATTGCCAGAACAAACTCACAATAACAGCATCAATAACATTAAATTGCCGAAAGTAAAAATGCATGATACTTCACCAATTAAAATCATACCGTTGCCTTTCGCTTTCCTCGGACGACGTCCCGCGTCCCGCTCGCCGACCGTAGAAAGCTCACCGGTACCTCCCAGCCAAATGCTAGGGGTACTCTACTTCCCCCTTAGCCCCCCGAGCCGCAAAGGGGCCACACAAGAACCAGAGATAGACTAGCATCTCAGCTCGCCTCCACGGCTGAGCTACCACTCCAACACAGCTGAGATAAACCCAACTCCTCACAAGAAATCTGTCAAGCCACAATTCGGCAGCGTAATGTTATGCTAACCGTTTTTCCCCTTTCTTCCTTCCTTTCCCTTTCTTTTATAGAAATTTGAGACTAACCTAATTCCCTAAATCATTAATTAATTAATTTTTAATGACAAACCTCTAAACCTTCTCTGTCGTCCAAGTGTCACTCATCCCTATGGTTCTCCAAAATTAATTTCTTTTTAATAATTAAAAGACTCAATTCCCTCACTCCCCCAAAAATCACTCCTTAAATTACTCCTTAATCACTCCTTAAATTACTCCTTAAATTACTCCTTAAATTTCTTTAATTTTATTATTTAATTCTCTCTTGTTATTTTTTATTTTTTTAAACCCAAAAGATAAATGCGGTTTTTAATCTTTTCAATATATATATATATATATATATATATATAATTCTAGCTTTTATACCGCCACACTTTAATAAAATTTTATTTCTTCTTTATCATTTAAAGGCCATGGGTTTCGCTTAATTTATTTCCCTCATTATTTTACCCCCTTTACTTTTAAGAAGACTTTAATTAACACCTAGGTGGGTTTTAGTTTACGCCCTAGG
>ML789977.1:379147-391864 GCA_009831015.1 Picea engelmannii | reverse complement strand
TTCTCTTAAGAGAAAGATTGGAATCAAAATATTTTTGTAACACCCTATTTTTCCTAGTATGTAAATATATGTCTAAATGTTGCCACGAGTCATGGCTAGTATGTTTAATGTTTTGGACCATGATGAACAATTAAAATGATAAAATGCATTTTGCTGGTAATGAAAAGAAATTGTTGATGGGTGGAGCACTTACACAGAAAAAGATTCCATGAGAGGGAAATGGTGAGGAAATTTTCTTGCCAATTTAATATTCAAGAAAACCCAGACTGGCCATTCTCTCATAATTTCAGTTAATGAAGGAAGTTGGTAGTTGAACTACCAGCTTCCCACAATTATGAGAGAGAATGGGGGATTGTACCAGAACTTCCTTTCCTCGGAAGCATGGGCAGAACAATATCCATCTATAAACTTCTGAACTGACCTTGAATTTGGGGGAGAATTGACCCACGAAAATAGGAGAATGAAAATCTAGGTGAAGAGACCATTCCAAAAATGCCTCTGGTTCATAGAAAAACAGAGGCGAGTCAAGTTATTTGTGTTCTGGGTTATAAATAGCAAGTAAGAGTATCTATACCAAGATAATAAAAAAATGGGGTTGTGAATTTTTGGGTGTTTAGTTGTGTAAGCTAACTATTGTGACTCCCTAAGTCAAGAACATGCCCCCTTGCTTGGTGGAATTGGAGATATATCTTGTTAATTTATGTTGATGAAGGAGAGTGGTATTCATATTTATACCTCTCTTATTGACTGAGAGTTTTCTCTCATGGCATCATCTTCTGGCTAGGGGGTGGCCAGCTAGAAGGATATACAAAAGATAATTGTGCCTATGGTTGGGTGGAAAGAGGCTCACCTATCAGCATCTGCCAATCTATCTTAAATTCCCAGATAAGTGTTTCAGTGTTTTGTATATGCCATGATAAGTTCCTTGATGTTATGGAATTTATGTTTCAATTATATGAAGAATTTGATATTATGTTTACGTAGTGAAATTGTTGTTCAATGTGCCTAGATGATTGTAAAATTTGAAGTTAGTCGTGAAACATATATTTTGTTGTTTTCCCTCTCATTGTCTATGTTTTTAAAGGTTTTTGTAAATAATTGTTTGTAATTATGAGTAAGAACAAAGTGATGGTTGGGAAATTGCAGCCCATTTGTATGAATAAATCTCAAGTGTTAGTAGTGAAGACTAAGTTGTTAAAGTCTTCATAGAACATATGAAGATAATAATGTATAGTTTCTATTAAATGAATGTTTCTCCCTATAATGTTGAAGTTGTAGATCAATTCTAGGAGGTGACCTGTCCTTGGTTAATGGACAAGCCTTAAGACCTTCTTGGAAGGCTTAGTTGAACACTAAATAATTTGTGGAATCATGGGTAAAGGCCGTTAACTTCAAGCAAACATGATAAGTTTGACAAGGGGGAGTCCTGGAATGAAAGATTGACCATAATTTTGGTCCCATAAGCCTAAGATATCTAGTTGAAAGGATAAGGTATTTAACATGAGGAATGTGTGGAATAAAATGAAATCAAGAATTATTTGTTTTATATTTAATTTATTTCTTACTAAGGCATGGTAAGAATAAAATTCTTACCCAGATTTACTCAGTAAAACCATGTCCAAAGGTAAAGACCTGAAATGGTGGTTTTTTCTAAATAGTAGTAAAGACTTGCATGATTTTAGGTGGGCAGTAAGTCCTAGCAAAAACATAATTTTTATTGTGGTAAGTTTTATCCCCAAGAGATTGAATTTTCTAGAAAGAAATTAAAATAAATAAATATATTGGTATATATATCTCAATATGGTTTCCTCAGCAAAATTTATATGGTGAAAGGAGTTTGGTGATTCCTGGTTATTATTCAAAATTTCCATTTATTTTTTTAATAAGTTTGAATATTAAGAGGAGGAGGTCTTATATTTTAAAACATGTAATTCTATTATGTTCACATGAGTGGAGAAGTTCAAAATTTCGTTTTTGGGAAAACAATTTAATTTTGCTAAATTAACCAGTCATATAAATTTGGACTATATAGAGGTTAAGACTATAGCCCTGGAGAAATTTTCTGATAGAGGTTAACACTATAGCCCTGGAGGAATTTTCTGATAGTGTATTTTTGTTATCTGTTCCATGCTTGGGATTATTTTCCTTTCTCTCAACATTTGAATAATACTAAACCCCACCAAGTTATCAAGCATCACGATATGGAGAAAGGAAAGTACGTATGGTGAGTGATATACTCGAGGGTCAATATAATATAATATTGTTAAACCCCATTGATTTATTAGGTACTGGGAGATGGAGAAGGGAAAGTGAGTATGGAGAGTGATATACCTCGGGGCCGATATAAATATAACATTGTTAAACCCCACTAGGTTATCGGGTACCGGGAGATGGAGAAGGAATGGTGTGTTTGGTGAGTGGTATACCCGAGGGCCAACATGATATAGTATTGTTAAACCCAGGTGCATTATAATATAAATTGTTAATATTAGTTTTCCCACTGGAACGTCGGAGCTTGGGAGAATGGTAAGAAGGTATGACTGGTAGGTAATACACCTCGAGGGAAATTAAATAAAATAATAACAATAAATTACACCAAAATGTTGGGACCCTAAAAAGAAAAAGGGAAAGTAAACCCTTGGTATTTACCGGGCCAGTGAAATAGATTAAGAACAAATGTCATTACGTGGGGTATTAAATTAATGAGGATTAGTTTTTATTTGTTAGCTAAATATCCCTAACTTGCGAGATTGCCCTGTGGCTAAGATTCCACAACCCAGGGGCATCTAAGCAGTCAAAATCACCCGAGGATCGCAGCCTTCATGGATCGCATCAACCCTTAACATGGTTGGATTTGAGGTGTCCCCAGAGGTTTCGAACCGACAACTTCACTTATGGAGTTCCTTAACAGCACACTCCCTCACCGACTAGTCTACACCATGGGGACGAGGATTAATTAATAATAATGTGGATTAAATAAATAATATCCTAAGGTGTGGGATTATAATGTAATGATTAATTAACTTAATAATATTATAAGGCATGGAGGGTGTTGATCCGCATGTGCCACGTGCCAATCTAGGTGGCAGGTCCAGATTGGGCCACCTGTCCAGTGTGCCAGTTAGACTACCAGCATATCTCCTATCGATATGTTTCTGATGTGGTGGTGTAAGAATGGGTCGGTACCCGATAGGATGATATCGACATATCGGGTATCTGCATAATGTAAGTTAGGTAGTGTTGAGTGCAAAGGATTCGAGGGATGATAGGTCGAGGACCTCGATGGGTGGATTACCACGTGAGTCCCGTGTTAGTATCCATGTATGCACCAGATGGACCATGTGAATGCCACGTGGGAATGAGAGGTTTTTGGAAATAAGGCTTGAAAGTTTAGGAGGCCATAAATTTTTATATAAATCTTGGATTTGAGCATGGTTATAGTCGTTGGAAATCTCTTGACTAGAAGAAGACAATGGTGCCCTTGAAAAGAGGCTTCAAGATGGATAAAGAAAATAAAAAATTTGATACCCCACCTCTTTAGGAGAACCTAAGGGGAAGGTAGGTTACATAGTGGTATCAAAGCATGGTTACAACACTCAGGATGTATGGGCTCAAGAAGTTCAATGGTAAAAATAAATCATAAAAGAGCTAGTTTAATTTAAAAGATTTTATATAAATTATTAAAAGGAATAAGACATATTTTTACCCTTCTTGGCTACTTGAGTTTTGCATGACAGAACTAATGCTTTTGGCTGCTTGATTAAAGTTTTTCAAAAAATTATAGTGTTGGTTGTACTCAAGTTGGGCCAACTCACTATGGAAAATTATGTGGATATATTTCTTAAGTTGATAAGGTATGTACCTTACATCAAGGATGATGTTAGCGCTCTGTAAATTTCCAAGAGGTTGTTAGGAAGAAGAAATCTACGAGAGGTAACTTTATCCAACCGCTTTTGAAGATGGGATCTATCCCTTCCAACTTCAGAGAGGGATCTCTCTATATTGATTCAGATAGGTTTCAAATCTTTTAAATATTAGGCTAGATAAATAGATAAGTTGATCTTGTGTCGTAGTGTTGTTGAGTTGGTTGAGATAGTTTACACATCCATTGGGCTATGGGGTCTGTGTCGTAAAGATGAAATCCAAACCAGAAAAAACAAAGAAACCTTTCACAAGGCAAGATAATATAATCACTGGATTCTTTAGTAGCATAAAATGAGGAATAGCAGAAAAGATGAGAAAGACAATTACAACAAAGAAGCAATTAAGAATTTCTTTATTGTAAAATGAGAAGAATAAACACATAAATCTTTTGAGTCAGAAACAGGGTATACGAGATAAATCCTGCAACTTTCGTTACTTCCAAAGATTAGATTTAGAAAACAGTATGATAACAAAGTGAGAATAACATTTAACTTAGAAAGAACAACATCACCAGTGAATACATGCAAGAATCCTGTAAAAGTGCCTCTTTGTATTAATGGAAGATCTCTTCAAAAATATTACAATCTGATAGCTTGCAGGGTGTGAAGATCAACAACCCTCAATACTTCGAAAGATGAAGTATTTATAACTCAAAATTACAAACGATCCTGTCACTAATGGTTAGGATGTGCTAAATCTATTTTTAGCCTAACTAACTTAACAAATTTGATAAATCTAGGAACTGCTTGATGATGTGGTGTAACTGCATGCTAATTTCTGGGTGGGTTGTTGATGAAGCCTCTGCACGACCTCACCTGACTAGACAAATGACTGGGCTGGGATAGCTCATCTGCTACTCGATTAGATCACAGAGTTCCTCCCATCGAAGATGACTGGGCACATTGACTTTGAGTAGCCTTCGATACACTTCATCCATTTCTGTGTGCTTGGTGAAGGTAGGTTTGGTGACGAAGATGTATCAGATCTCATGTTGAATACTGATGTCCCACTGAAGTGCATCTAGAAATACCTTGCCAGTGATGCTGCCTTGAATTCCTGTGAACTTTGAACTATCCTTAGCCACATCGGCCAGTCTCTTCTTGTAGTCTGGGAGTGTCATCAATTTGTCATTGATTACCTTCAGACCAGGAAGACCTTTCTTCTGTAGAGCCTCAATCTTACTAAAAAATCTTTGTACCCCGAGGTCCATGGCCTGAACCTTTTCTTCCAATTGAAGCATTAATCCTCTCTTGGTCAAAACTCTTTTGACCTCGAGGATGGTCTATGTTCTGTCTTCAATTTTCAGCTCTTCCAGCTCCTCCCTGGTCTTAGAATTTAGGAACTTGATTATCTCATTCCCCTGTGTTGGCATCTCTCCCAATTCTAATCTGATCTTCTCAATGGCCTGTTTGCTTCTCTGCACCAATTCATTTTACTCAAACATGATTTGTATCATGGGCCATATCTCGTTCATGGACTTGGTGATGTCTGTCCATACACTTTCTTTAACCTCGGCTAAAGTTTTTCCTGCCACTGTTTTCTTTTGGATATGTTGTAACTCTTGTTTGAGCTGATCTGTCACCTGCTTTTCCTTGGAGAGGCTGATCTGAAAGGATTATTTGAGTTCCTGAAGGTTCTCAAACTCCTTTTTGAGCCTGCTGATCTCTGTTTCCTGCAGGTTCATCTTTTCCATAGACTTAGCCAGGTCGGCTGTCTTTTCCAGGGAAGTCAATGGAGTTGCGGATGGGACTTCTGTCACTGATGTTGTGCTCACTCTCGAAATTGGAATGGCACTCAATGGAATGACTTCCATTGGCTTCAGTTGTTCTTTCTCTTTCACCAGTTTCTCCATCTCAGCTTCCATTTCCTTAAGTTGTGCATTCTGCTCCATGAGTAGCGTGAGCATTTCATCTTTTTCTCCTTCTTTCTCTGCTATTTCCTTCGCCTGCGAATCCTCTGTGGGTGGGAGCTTCAATTGTTTCCTTAAGGAGGCTATGTCAGCATTCTTCTTCTTAATCATCTCCTCAGCTGCTTTCACGTTCGAAGGATCGTAACTGATCTTGAGGACCAGTTCCTCCAAAGTCTTGATCATATTGTCCTTGGAAAAGGACGATATCTTCTCTAACTTCAGTTGTGTTTGAATGTTGTTCAGGGAAACTTGCAATTTGGATGCAGTAGTGGAAGCATGCACCAGCGTATAAAAGACCATTTCCCCTGTCTTCTTGTGCAGATCCATTTGATCGGCCGGATGCACATCCTTCGTCTGGAATTCGAAGGTGGCCCTTTTGTAATCAATGATCACCTTTGGATCTGGCACCTGTGCCTAGAGGAATGCCATATGCATTCTTCCCTTCTCGTTGTCGAATGCCGATAGAAGCCTATGTTGTGCAGTCGACGTCTGCTTCCAGAATTGGGCGCAAGTGCTGCTAGTCAGGGTCTGGTTTCTTTTCTTGATCAGCTCATATTTTTCAAAGATACTCAGCTTCGGTCCCACCTTGCCTGGCTGGGTGTTCAATGGAGAATCTGTGGATTTCTTAGGCAATGATGAGGTTATGACATGCTGGAGGCTTGCACCGAGGGGTGGTCTATCAACCTTGGTCACTGTAGTAGACGGGGATTCTTTTTCCCCGGTCGGGCCAGGAGCTGAAATGGTTTTAGGCCTCTTGGTATGCAACTAGAATTCTTCTGACGATACCTCAGTGATAGGCAGAGATAAATCTTGCCTAGGCCTTTTCTCTTTTAGAACCTGTGGTGTGGTTGTTTGAGATATAGTGGCTGGGGGATCCTGCTATTCTGTTTCGACCAAGGTGTTAGGTTCCCATGCTTTCTGGTTCGCAAATTTCTCGATTTCAGGCCTAGCTTCGTGGGCGTATGGGATGTTCTTGTTTTTCACTCTCATCTCGGAGATAATCCCACAAGGATCGTAATGCCATGGGAAACTCATGAAGAAATTCATTTCCTTCAGTAGCCTATCTTCTTCTTCTCCAGCGCCACGATTGTTGCAAATGAAAGAGCCAATCTACCCTTTGATTCTGAGTTGTTTCTTTTTCTTTAGTGCCACAAAATGGATATCATCAGAGTTTATCATCTGCCTTATATATTCCAAAGAAAAAATTCTGATAGGCAGGTATTTGGGCAGCTTATACGGTGCCAACTCGCACCTGTATACTCTGATCTCAGTGTGATTTTGGTATAAATACCAATCACCTGTCTTTGTGTGATCCGAGAGATGTAGGATCCTCTGAAATTCATCATTTATCTGAGGCGCGGGCCTGTCGCTAAGCATACTTACCACTGGGTGGTAGAATTGATCAATGAACTCCTTGAAACTGAACTCTGTGGAGTTATGCTTGAGCAAGGAGGTCCATGCGGTCACTGCCTGGGGTCTACCATCTCCATCCATCTTCTGCATGGAAAAAACGAATTTGTCCGCTTGGAAGAAAACGAACAAATACGCCAGTGTGGATGAGTACCGAAACATGCCTTCCGTGGAGAAATTTACAAATTGTTCGTGAATATTGTTCGCCAGGAATGTGCTGAAGTCAAACTGGGTGGTGGGCTTCTCATTGGTAGAGAAGATGGATAAAAATCCTAGAATGGGTTAATCTACCCACTGATCTGAATAGTATCCTAACAAGGCACATAGGGATGAGATGATCTGGTTTCCTTTAGTTGAAAACATGGAAGAAGGGTAAGGAGTATTTGTGGAGGGAAATTGAGCGGATGCGGGGAGGAAAAGCTCAAATATTTGAGCTCTTTGGGGGAAGGTCATTTTTTGGTATAATTCTGTAAGAATTTCCAAGTTGAAGGGTGATGCAGAGTCAGCTCGGGGGATTTGCATCATTTGGTCAATGGATTCAAGTGTGATGAGGAAAAGAATCTCTCCTGACGAGGAGACGATGATTCTTTGCTCGGGAATGTAGTGGGCTTGGCACTTGAGGGAAAATTCTGGAAAAGAGTGAATCTGGGGAAAAATATATATGGGTAAGTTGGACTCCCAGAGTCCAATTTCATCACTCTAGTCCAGGAAAAATTCCTTGAGCCACAAATGAAGGTCTACGAAATCAAAATCACACTTTGTATCTGCGATTAAGCGGTCTTTGTCGACCAGTGGGATCCTGTCCAAGTCGACAGGAGGCGGGAGAAACGGATTCTCCTCTCCTTCTACTTGTTTTGACTTTGGCGCCATTACTGCAATAATACCTGCAAGAAAAACAAAGTTAGCGGGGCTGACTGTGGATGGGGGGAACTGACTGTGACGGAGGAGAAAACGGTGTAAATTTATCTGGTGCGATGAGTGGGTGAATGGTGAAAATAGGAAGAGTGAGGGTAGTTTTGAGTAAATGGGTGTTCGTTGGGCGCGGGAGACAGGTCAACTGGTTAACGGATAGGTTATCCAGTAATAAATGGCCAACGGATCACTTAGAGTGTGAGATGGTGGGTGACGGTGACTGAGGGATATGAATGGGTGACATGGCGGTTACCGATTGGGGTAAGGATCATGGTGAGGGGGATTTCCACGAGCGAATGGGGGGTCTGGAATGGAATCTTTTCTCTGGCGGGCCCCTATCTATACGTGGCATTGAGTCTAACCATTTTGTTTTAAATTATCCTATACTAAACTTTATTACTATCATTATTAACCTAACGTTTTTAACCTGAGCCTGTTTATTCATGGAGAGGTGATGGGTGAGAGGTAGTCAACGGGGCAAAAGGACAAGGGAGTGAGGGCACAACGTGGATGAAGGATGCAAGAGGGTGATGGGGGAGCTAGCGAAATGAATGGAGGGGAGAAACGGGATCAACCGAGCTAGACTTCGTCATCACGAGAGAAACTCCAAATCAACAATCGAAGAATCAAGTTACCTATGATTATAGGTCCCCAACATAGGCTCCACCTGGGGATGGCAGCTCTTTCAGGAGGTGTCAAGAACCACTGAACTCTGAACATGTAGACCGATGATTTATTCTTTGGGCCATGGAGTCACTGCAGCTACAATCTTCGAACTGGCTCGGATTTGACTGGACAGTGAACTAGATACTATCAAATGCAAACTCTGCTGGAAATCATACAATACTGAAAAGATGCTCAAATGACTGAGCTTATTCAAAACTTCTACCTACCCTACACTACTGACAATTTCATCATTCTAAATGATACAATAATGCCAATGCAGCCAATCAAGTAGTTGTTGAGACCAGAGGACTGTTTGACTGCTCGTTATCACAGTGAAAAGCACAGCTTGACCTTTTGCCCATAGAATCAAAACTGCAAAGTGTAAAGGCCACTGCTGAAAACGTGATTGATATTTACCATAGAGACCTCGACAATCTTGAAGAAAAAAAGTACTGTCAGAGATAGATTTAGGCTCTACATTGAGAAAATTCTCCATATAGGTATCTATAGGATCAAGGTAGAAATGGCATGTTCCTTGATTTTTGGATTCTACCAAGTAAGCGACATGATCTGGCACTGTATCTATGTTATTTTCATCCTCATGCATTTCCTAACATGGCTACAACTGCTCTGATGGGCTTTGAAATGATGCTTCTGCTAAACACGACAATGAAGTTGACTGCTTGATCATGTCAATATCATAACATTGTTTTATCCCATAGCTGGATGATGGAAAAAGACTTTGACAACACAAGTCATCCAACACATCTGATATTGGATCCTGTAGAAATTGAACTAACTGTTGTATTGGTTCCACTGAAGCTTCTTGATTTTATATGTATTTATCCTTTAGCATATACTCAAGATTCCTTTTCAAAAACTGAAATGAATTAAAGCATAATGGTACAGAGTTATTGTGGATTAACTCATAATTTGTCTCAGGCTCTAAGCTTTCATCAGGAATTTGAAAATCAATGTAGGTCAAGGGCTGCGATTCTGGGTTTAGAACAACCTCCATATCCTTAATGGCATCTTCAACTGATTGATCAGAGAAATTTATGTCTTCACTATTTTCAACTGGCCTAGAGTTTCTTTTTAGAAATTGAAAAGATGAGAAACATAAGGGAAAAGTGTTTTCACTTACTCTGAGATTTTCTGCACTTTGATCCTTGCTGCCATAATTTCCATGTGCAGATTGATTGTCATATCTGAGCTATAACTAATCTTCTTCCTACCAACAACATGCTATTGGTTTCTCTGAATAGTCAACCTCTATTTCAACCTCATGATCATCATCATACTGGTCACACTTGGGTAAATCATCTATGGATGAAATGCCATTGAACATGCATATCATGTCAGGAGAATCTTCCACCACTCTCTGATTTTGAACTTCATCTTCGACTGTATGGTGAATGGAATACATGAAAGAATCATTATCCAAAACATGGTACCAAGGGTGAACAGAAAAATGTTTGGGAACTATGACTGTTTCTTTCTCTGAAATCAATGGAACATGATGTCTTTGGACAACAAGCTCCTCTTTGATGCTAATCTTCTGCATCATCTCTTCCATGGTGTTGACCAGAATGTCTAGTTTAGCTTTTGAAGATTTCAACTGCTCCTTTTCTTTGTTCTTTACTTTTGACCTTTTGATCAGCAAGTTGTTCTCCACATCGACTGCAACCTTTTTCATTTCTTCAAGACTTACAGTGTTCCTTTCTCTTAACTGAAATGTCATCTCAGGATCGAAGGCATCTGGGTAATGCAAGTGAGTTGATCCTGGGGGTGGCCTCATATCAGCAGGTATTGCATAATATACCTTATTGAATCTAGCTGAAAACTGATGTATTGTCTCCCCTGGCTTTCTTTTCAAGTGGTCATACTCTTCTAGGAGGAGGAAAACATTTCCCATGACCACCCATCTATGTAAGAAAACTTGCATGAACTGCTAAAAATTTATGATGCTTGCAGCTGGAAGGTTCTTAAACCAATCATTAACTTTACCTTGCAAAGACAGGGCAAACATCCTGATATAGACATCATCATCTTCAACCTCATAAAGGTCAAGGAAATCCTCAAGGTTTTGAATATGCTTTTCAGTAGTGATCTTCCCATTTTCTCCATCAAACCTGGGCAGATTATTGATGTAATTGACAGGGAGGTCATGAAGAATGGGAGGCAAATCTAGAGGCTGGTATCGGTTTGGGACTTTGGCAAGTACAGAAGGTGAAGCAAGAGGCTTACAACCATCTGGAGGTTTAGCAAGAATAAGAGATAAAGTAGGAGGCTTATGTCTCACTAGGGTTTCTACAGGTGCATTTGGGATGTGCACAGGTGTATGATTATGTACATAATCTACAATTGGGGATATGATCTCTTGAGGCTCATCAATCAACAGGTGGTCAATGTAATCTTCAGCAATATACTGTTGATCAGGCTTAGAATAAGACAAAACATAATTGCAAATAAAACCAAAGATGTCTTGAATGAAATTTGAGCTTGAGTACCTGGTCTTTCTAGGCTGCTTGGTCATGCTTCAAATTCTTCCTCCAGTGGAGTCTTTGAGTTGGCACTATCTGGAGATGATTTGGAGTCGCCAGGTGAATGATCTCAGCCTTCTTGTGTTTGGTCACTGTCCACCATCAGTGATCAGATCTAGAGCTTTGAAGTGTACTACTGGGGAAAGTCCCCAGTACGGTCGCCATTCTGTTAGCACTCTGTAATTTTCCCAAGGCTGAAGAGGCAGTCACAGAGGCAACATCAAAACCACTTCGAGTCTTGGATCTATCCCTCCAAGACTCAGAGAGGGATCTCTCTGTCTGATATAACTTTGTTTGAAGAGAATATTAGGCTAGTTAATGGGTTCAGAGTTTGGATTTTATAATTGGTAAGAGAAGATAAAAAGGAACCATGGGCAATGGAGTCGCAATCTGAAGCTCAATCAAAAACAAGTTCTACAGACAGCATTACAGGGAAAGGTAGGCACTCTTGGTGGATTCTTTGAACTTGCGTTTGGATTTAGAGGATCAAGATGATAGGACCATGCAATGACAGGGAAATCAAGAATCCTGAAATTAACCTTTGAGGAGAAAACATCGATAATTATGTCAAAGCCAGAAACAGAGTGTATGTCTCAACAAATTATATTCTTCAAACTTCTTTGCATAATTCAGAGTATAAATAACTTAAGAAATACAATGGAAACAAATTACAGTGAATGAGGAAAACATCACCACCAAAAATGACACATGAATCATGTAGCTGTTGAGATTGTATTATTGAAATGATGAAAATACAGAAAGCTAAGTGAGTTGCGTTACAAAAACTCGATCATGGTTCCCTAACTGATCAACAAAAAAAAACATTAAAAATCAACTCTGAATAAATAGGGGAGATCCCCCAACAAGTTTCGAGAGTCGGTTTTCACCGCCTCGGCCAAAAATAGCCACAAATCCCACCAAATCTGGAACTGTCCACCATGAAAGACGGACCGTTTTTTTGCGAAAAAGGGGTATGAACAAACATTTGTTTCTCTTCAACGATGAAACCTGGAAAAAAAATGAAGGATATTATTGTATATGGGCATTTTTTGGACAAAAACCTCCTTCGGTTTCTCCAAAATCGTCCCTAGCTAGCCGTAACAGCTCCCGCAAAATCAGGACTGTAACAGAAAGCGAAAATCTGGAAAAAAGGGCCTCGAAGATGGCTTCGATTCTCCCTGCTCGTGGCACCTGTGAAAAAAATGAGAGAGGTTTTTGTTCTTCATCCTATTACGGAGAAACACCTCTCTCGGTTTCTTAAAATTCACTTTCATTTTCCCAAAAACAGCCTCGGACGAAGACATGATGAACAGGCCAAAATAGGCAAAAAAAATGAAAAAGGCAGTTTTTTTT
>ML789977.1:357388-371768 GCA_009831015.1 Picea engelmannii | reverse complement strand
CATGAATATAAAACAATGAACATAATGTTGATAAATTGATGAACATGTACCATTCTTTCCTATCATTCAATTTCACTTTACATTCTTTACAAAACCCTTCATCTTCCCATTTTCATTATAAATCCCATGTTCTTAAGGGATTAGCAGTTTATGACAATATAAGTAGTGTGCAGTTTTATTGAGATGCATAAAAGAAAGGAATGTTCCAAAATTATTCCTTGACTATCTTAGTTTCTCATAATTTCCCTTTACTTCCTGCATGCTTAATTGCTAGTTGAATTAGAGCCACTTTTAAATTATGTTAAATGCAAAATCATATTTGATGATTTACTTGATGTTGTTTGCATACACTAATCCAATATTCATGATTAATTAGATGATATTTTTCATCCATGGAAGTAATTGATATAACATACATAACAAAGAAAACATGGGCAATTGGAACAAAGGACAACAAGCAGGTTGGAAGAGGGGAAGAAATAAAAGACTTAGATTCTTTGTCCATTTTGATGCAAAATCTGAGGAGTTTAATCAAATTCTACAAACTGGCCTTCTCAATCTAGTTGGGCAAGGATATTTTAATCCTCCTCCACCAATGATTCGAATGGGATCCAACAAGAAAAATTGGCTATTGGCACAAGACTCTAAGATGATCAACACATGCAAAGTTTAAGTCTATGGACGAAGAAGGAGATCAACTTGTTGGCATGAAGGGCCCCATGCCATCACAATTAATGTCCATTTTTGTATGTAATGTATGTATATTCGGGCAGTACATTATTCTATAAAATAAATAATGAGATGCTCATAAGACCTTTTACACGTGTGAGAAAAGACAAACAAATAAATAAAAGAAGGAGAAACAGAATGGCGAGAAGATAAATCATTGGGGATGCCTAACCTTCCAACTATTCTCCTAGTCAACTCAACATTCTATATTATGTATCCCCACAATGAGAAAGGGGTTCTTTGGGGGGGTTGTGAATGATGTAGAGAGGTTGCCCAGATGTCACTGAGGAGCATAGAGATGAACTAGAGAGGTTGTAACTTTCTCATTGTTGAATAGAGAAGAGCCTGGACGAAGCCAAAAGAATGTTGGTTTTTCGTTTGGGTTTCTAGGGTAAATTTTGAGTTTATGCATGATCATTGTTTGTGGTTGGAATGTTCATGAATGGTTAATGTGTGCATTGCAACTTAATGGTTGTCTACATTTTATTTACTAAATGGAATTCCATACCAGTTTGGACTTGAGCTCATTTTATATGCATATGGTCATTATGGGTTTGTAAGATATCCTAATAGCTCTTTAACCATAGTCGCGCATTGATTTTGAGTTGGGAATCAACGACCATCCTTCCCGAGTTGGTTTTATTTCATTGGGGGTTTCTAATTTCATTTTTAGAGTCGTTGGGTATATTCTTGACTTGTTGGGGTGTTTTCCTTTTTCCCATAAATCATACACAGAGTATCTTTAGAAACCTGGGGTTGTCTGGGTGTTTTCTAGCTATCCATGGACCATATACACATTTTGAAAATTATCTTGCTATCAATTTTTCCCCCACACATTTTTCATTGTCCGTGAATGTTCAGTTCAACTCCCACACAATTTTTGTTGTCTCTGAATGCTCAATTCAACTCCCACACATTTTTTCATTGTCCATGAATGCTCAAGTCGACTTCTATACATTTTTCCTTCTCAGTGAATGTTAAAAATAAACTCCCATACGTTTCTTTGTTGCTCTGGGTTTCCAAAATCACTCTGGATTTTTTTTTCATCATGGGTTATTAAAAATAATCTCCCAAACATTTTTACATGCCATTGGTGATCAAATTTTCCCTTATAACTTTCTTCTTAGCTTCTAGTCACTTATTCTGATATGCAGAGGGTTTCCATTTTTTATTGGTTGTCGAATCTGCCTCTTATCTATTTGTTTTATCCACGGGTTGACCCCCTTCAACTTGTCTTCCACTTTGGTCAAGTTCCCTTCCTCATTCGACCAAAAGTCATCCCTTCGTCGACCCAACTTGGGTAAATTTGAATTGGTTTACTTGCTTGGATTCTAACTCAACTTGTGTTCCTTCCGGCTCATTACCCTGACTCGAGTTCCAGGAAGTGGGCGTCATTTGTATTTGGGCCGACTCAACTTATGGATTGATTTTTCGAGTATTTCCCATCATCCAAAGAGATAATATCATATTCATTTTATAGATATTTCCATGTTGGTGATATGGATAGGCTATAATCCTTTCGTTTATGGATCAAATGGTATCAAAGCAGAAGTTAGAATGCATTTAGTGAGACATGTATGGTAAGTACCTGCAATGATTAAAAAAAAGTGTACAATAGTTTTTGCTAGGGATAGAGCAAAGGAGATCATCAATAATGTCAGGGAAACATTATGAAGGAGAAGAGGAAGAAGATTCCAGAGTCAGGTTGGATCAATTTGAGAAAAGTTTGGCCACATTGATATCAATGGTGTCACAACTATTGGCAGCAAAGAGCGAAGAAATTCCCTCAACAAATACTTTTCATGAAGTCCCTAAGAAGGAAGAATATAAGCCAGATACAGAGTGTGAGACTGAACCAGAGGTGGCAGAGTGTAGATATAGAAAGATGCATGTACCTTTCTGTGTGGAGGAAAAGGTGGACATCAAGCCATATACTAGGGAAGTGGATGTTATCATGTTGAACCAGTGGCTACAACAGAGAGAAGTATACTTCAGCATGCATGAAGTAACTAGAAAATGAAATATTTCTTTTGCTCGATTGAAGCTTGAAGGCCATGCTTTGACATGGTGGGAGAGTGATACAGTAAGTAGAGCACTATGAAATGAGCCAACAGTGATTGATTGTGAATTTTTCAAGAGCATGATCAAATCTCAATTTTATCCAATAGGGTATGAGGAACACCAAAAAATAGTATGGCATTACTTCATACAAAAAAAAAGACAATCAGTGCAGGAGTTCATGACAGAGTTCAAGAAGAGAGAAATTCAGATGGGAGTCTCTCGCAAAAGTCCAGATATGTTAGTCAAGTATTTGGGGGAATTGTTGCCTCATATTCATAGGAAACTTATGTTATTTAGATCAAATACAATTGACGAGACCATTATTCAAACACAATAACATGAGGGAGACAAGTGGAAGCAACAAAAAAATCCTCACAAACAAGTAGAACCAAAAGAGCAACATAGAAAGAAGAAAAACAAGAAGTGGAATGAGAAGAAGATTGTGGCAATAACACAAGAAGAAACACTTTCCATCCAAAAATGTAAAGGATGTGATCGAAAGGGACACACTGAGGAGAATTGTTGGAAACTGCACCCTGAGAAGTGCCCCAAATATTTTCAGAAAAATAAGAAGAAAGCATTAATATCAGTGGATGTTGAGGAACATGTGGATAGGACGTCAGAACTAGAAGGGAATATTAATTGCACTAATCTCTAGAAATAAGTGGCATTAGTTGGTTGCAATCACAAGGAAGAGAAGGTAATGACTGAACGTTTCTGCATTAAAATCCACATGAAGCAAAGAAAGATGGATTATTTGTTCGATCCTAGTTCACAATCCAACTTGATATCTACACAATTGGTTGAGAATCTTGGGATGGAAACTAAATATCATCCACGTCCATACCCTGTGGGTTAGGTAAGGAAAGATGTGGAATTGAAAGTGAGAAAATAGTGCAAATTTAAGTTTTCCATTAATCAAAACTTTGTTGATGAAGTAGTTACAAATGTGGTTCCTCTGGACATATGTGGAGTCATCTTGGGAAGTCCATATTTGTACATGATGGATGCCATTTTCAAAAGGATATCGAAGAATTATAGACTAGAAAAGGATGGAAAAGCTTATTCCATAAATGCACACAAGGAAAAATCTAAGATCTCTTTGATTAGTGCTCATCATGCAAGAAGAATCATGGGCAGTACAAGGAAGTTTGTCTTTTTGTTCCCGGGAGAAGGAATCATCAAGGAGAAGGCAAAGAGTTGGATATAAAGGCATCCTTGGAAGGATGTAGTAGAAAGTAGTATAAAAAAATACAACAATTGATTGAAGCCTATAGGGAAATGTTTCAAGAGCCTTAGGGACTGCCACCCAAGAGAGAGGTTGAACACTAGATTCAATTGTTGTTGGAGTCACCATTGCCTAACATTGGGATGTATAGGTAGTTCACCATCAAATAAGATGAAGTGGATAAGTAGTTGCAGTGGTTGTTGGAGCAAGGAGTCATTAGACCCAATACATCACCATGTGGTTCTCCTATCATCATGGTGCCAACAAAAGATGGAAGATGGAGAATGTGCATTGAATATCGTTCCCTAAATAAGATCACCATCAATAATAGATATCATTTTCCAAGGATTGATGACTTTTTGGATCAACTACAAAAAGTCAAATTATTCACTAAGTTAGATGTCAAGTCAGGTTACCACCAAGTGAGGATCAAAGCGGAATACACGTGGAAGACAATGTTCAAAGAAAGACAAGGTTTGTATGAGTGGTTAGAAATGCATTTTGGATTATCCAATGCACTTGCAATGTTTATGAGACTAATGAATTATGTACTACGTCGCTTCATTGATTCTTTTGTAATAGTATATTTGGATGACATACTAATTTTTAGAAATGCTTGGAAAGAGCACTTCTCGCATGTGACACAAGTGTTGGAGACCTTGAAGAAGAATCAATTGATTTTCAACTTGCAGAAGTGTGAGTTTGGAAATAATTCCTTGATATATCTTGGACACATGATTGGAAGAGGAGATCTGAGGGTATATCTGTTGGGCCTCAGAAATGTCACATTTATATCCTCTTTTTCCTTCACTATTCATTACATTTCATCGTCCCACTAACCATCCATCATACCATTTCCATAATGATACTTGGGTTTCTCCTTATTATTTTCCATTGTATTCATTTTAGTATTATAAGTGAATTTGTGATTAAATATTAGAAAAATAACATATTTTCATTATATATCAAGGTTGGATGAGTTTGATGATGTGTGAAAGCATATGTGAAGATTTCAACAAAGTCAAATATTACCACCTAGCCTCAAATTCGAATTTCATCTTCAAGCTTTGAAGATTTGAAGAATATTTGGGACAATCATTCAAGCATATTCAAAGGAGAAGATCATGGAAGATTTGGATGGCATATCTTATCTAAGATATGTGAGAGATGTGTGGAGGATTTGAAGGGATCATATCTTCTAATAATAGGAAAGTAGTTGAGAATGGTTGAGAGAATAGTGGATCTGTAATTATGAAACTCTTCAAGACTCTCATATATATGAGAGAGTGTTCTCTCTTCATGAGGGAGGTCATGTTATTCATAGGATATTAGCTTGGAGAGTTAGAGATCATGTAATTCATAATTTAGTCTTGTAATTAGGAGAAGGGGATTCTTAGCTTTGTTATTCTTTCATGCTTTGTCATTTGACTCTTGTAATATAATTTGAGATTGATATATTGTGTGAGCTCACATATGTCTTTTGTCATTCAACTCTTCACATGTTGTATTACTTTCCTAGATTAATTTCCTGCTTTCCTAGTTATTCTTTCAATTCTTTCCTAGATTAATTTCACTTCAGCAATTTAGATTAGATTAGTTCTACTTCAGTCTTGCATATATAGTGTGTGTGCTTCGTAAGCCTATGAACCTCGGATTGACAAATTAAATAGTTGGGCAAATACTACAACGGAATTAAACGACAATATTTATGCCTAACAATATCCATAGAAGATTGCAGCCATCACCCAATGGCATATTCCCACCAATGTGACAAATGTTAGGAGTTTCATGGGAGAAGTTGAGTATTCAAGGAAACTCATTATAAACTTCTGCATAGTAGAAACACCACTACATTTCATAACTTCCAAGGGAAATACTATTGGAAAGTTAGTTTTCATTTATGTCAACTGTAGATGAACTCTAGAATCATTGATGTCAACCCTAGTCAACCTTAGATAAGAAAATATGGCTAAGTGGTTAAGTGGTTGAGAAGCCCCAGAGGTGTGGTCATGGAACCTAAAGTTGTTTGAGGAATAATGATAGGAAGGATAGTGTAAATGAAGGTAACACATTCATAGTTGGATATTCCTCTTCATGCCATTTCTAATGGTAGGTAGTACACCATGTGGTTCCTCATGGTTAGGGATATATTCCCTCATCAAGTTGGAAGCCCCGAAGAATGGTTAAGAAGCCCCTAAATAGTTACAAGTCATTAATCAAAGGGTAAAATAGTTGTAACAAGAAATAATGAGTTGAACCTAAAATCGGGAAAAAGGGTAAAACATTCATAACAAGAAATAATGAGTTGACCCTAAAATTAGGAAAAAGGGTAAAATAGTTACAAGTTAGCCCCAAAAGAAGGAAATTGAAAAGTATAAATAAGGCACTTAGAAGTTCATTTGTTAAATCACCTCAAGTGATTTTTATTTGAGGTAACCAGGGATATCTGAGGTGAATTTCAGAGGCAGGATGAAGTGAATAATAGTGAAATTCCAAGGGAGGATGAAGTCTTGTGATGATATGTTCTAACTTATGTTATTTAAAGGTCATATTACCATTTTCACTATAAATATTTTTCTAGAATGAATCAGATCATGAAAAATTAGAGGTTTTTGAAAAGCCATATCAAGGTACATTTGGTAAAAATTTCAGCTTCTGGGTCGTTGTACGTTTGGAGATACACTTTGTGGAAGATAGGGTTTTTTACTAGTTTTGAAACTAGTCTCAAACAGGTGTTCTAGGTAAAACAATCATAACTTATTCATAGAGGATCCAAATTTAGTGAGGAAAGAGTAAAGTCTATATTATGTGGTGTGTGAGGTTCATAGCCATATACCAAATATTAAGAACATGGAATGCTCTACAAGTTCGCTCTCTAGAATAGGACAGAATTCAACAAGGTATTCCATTTTCTCTATAACTTTTGTTTTGAGAAGGTTCAAACCCTGAAATTTTGAGGAGATAGAAAAAATATCTTAGATTATCTCTGGTTAAAATTTCATACCTTTATTCATTACAGGTACGGAGTTATTCTTGTTTAAATTTAGGTTTTGTGACTAATCTAAAAACTAATCTCATGAGACTGAGGTAAAGTTTGATGAAGATGTTATTCTCTTGTTGTTGAGGCTAAGGAAGAGGTACAGGTCTGTAATATTGTGTATCTGATCTGTACAGGATCATAAGTATTCTTTACATGTGTTATTTAGGGTTTTGTTTATGGTACATGCTTGAGGCATGCCTTGATAATGATGGTACATGATACGGTACACCTTTGTGATGATATGATACATTGTTAGAAGTACATCTTGGCTAGCTTGGTATCTCGTTTGGTATATGTCATGGTGATGTTATCACATGCTTGAGGAACATCTTATGGTACTTGATTGAGGCACATCATTGATGATATCTTATGGTACATGGTGTATGGAATGATTGAGGAATATCATGAGTGATATGGCAGATGTTTGAGGTACATCTCTTGGTATGTGGTTTATGGATGTTGGCACATGCTTGAGGCACAAGGTTTGAGGTTTTGGTACATGGTTGATGCATGATATGGTATAGGTGTTGATGCATGTTATGGTACAATTTTTGGTACATGGTTGATGCATGGTATGGCATAGGGTTGTGTACATTGCATGGTACATTTTTTAGTACACGGTTGATGCATGATATGGTATATGTATTTGGTACATGTTTGTGTACATGGTTGAGACACATAGGTTGATGATGGTATATCAGTTACAGTGACAGAAACAATGGCAGTTATAGGTTGATTTGATATTGACAAATACAATGGCAATTACAGGTTGATGTGATAGTGACAATGATAGGTTGGATGATAGTATCAATGGTAGCGACAGGTTGAGTCTACACTTATATTTCATGGAGGCAGGACGGGGAAAGGAAAGGGGGTTGTAGCCTCCTTCTGGTTGGTGTCATAGAACTCAGGGATTTGGAGCTTCCTCCAGGTTGGAGCCTATAAATCAGGGGGCCATAGCCTCCTTCTGGTTGGATCAAGAGAATATAGGGATTTGGAACTATTTCCTTCATGTTGGAGCCTGTAAACTAGGGGGTTGGAGCCTCCTTCTAGTTGTAGCTGGTAAATCATGGATTTGTAGCTTCCTTCAGGTTGGAGCCTGTAAATAGGGGGTTGGATCCTCCTTCCAATTGGTGTTGGATAATTGGAAAGTTGGTGCTTCCTATGAATGTATTCCTAATATATATAAGAAATAATTGTGTGGTTTTCTCCCATTTGGGTTTCCACATAAATTCTATTGTACTGTGTATTTTATGTGATGGTACTGCTTATGATCATATGCTCATGATATATTGAATGAAATCATAAATGATATATTGTTGATAAATTTTAAGTTTATATATTGGGGTTAAAAGTGGTAAAAAGTGCTCATACTGATTCACCCCCCGTCTTGGTATTTCAACAATTGGTATCAGAGAAAGTCCTTCAGAAAGTAGTTTAATCATTAGAGGGAAGATCATGGAGTATGCTAGGATTGGGGTACCACATTTAAATGGACATAATTATTCCTTCTGGAGAAGAATAATGAAAACATATGTACAATCACATGTATTTGATGTCTGACAAAAAGTAGAAGATGGATACACAACACCTACCACTCCTCCAACAAATAAAGATGAAAAGAAACTCAGTGAAAATAATTTGAGGGATAAAAATGAAATTTGGAATGGTCTTGATGAACCAGTATATGTCAAAGTTATGCATTGTGACTCTGCAAAGGATATTTGGGACAAACTTCAAAATATCTACGAAGGAGATCCTAAAGTAAAGGGGGGCAATATTCAAACTTAGAAAGGTCAATTTGAACAACTAAAAATGAAGGAAGATGAAGATATTGCGGCTTACTTTCTATGAGTTGATGAAAAATTCAATTCCATTAAGGGATTAGGAGAATAAATCAAATATCCATTAATTATTCAAAAGGAACTAAGGTCTCTTCTAATGAGATTTGATCTTAAGATTCCATCCCTAGAAGAAAAAGAATATCTAGCTACATTGAGCATGGACGTGTTACATGGGATACTCATATCCTATGAAATGAGAACAGAACAGGATAGTTTACCTAGGAAGGAAGCATCATTCAAGGCATCCAAGAAGACAAATAAGAATAAACAAAATCCAAATTCAAATCCAAGTTGTAGTTGTAGTGGTGATTCAGATGAAGATGAATAAATAGCCAACTTCATAAGGAAGCTGAAGAGAGGAACCAAAAAATACAAAAGTATGCTTCCATTAAAGTGTTTAAATTGTGGTAAAATTGGTCCATTTTATAATAAATTTCCTTATGCTAAGAAGTCATAAAGTGATGAAGAACAAGTTCCCAAGAAAGAAAAGAAATATCAAAATGGAAACAAGAAAGGAGATGAGAAGACAGCTCCTCATCTTATGAAGATGATGACAGCGATAGTAACTCAAAAAGACTACTCTTTATGGCTATGAAAACTAAGAAAATGAATCTTGAAAGTGACGAAGAAGAAGGTGAAGTGGATCTTGAGGCAGAATTAATCAATCCTTTAAATGATCTGAAGAAAGAAAGGAAGAAAAACAAATCATTCAAAGAAGAAATCATCTCCTTGAAAATCCAACTTGAAGAAGGAAAGAGAATGGAAGAATTAATGCGGATCCAGATGATAAAGAAAGAAAAAGAGTGTGATAATCTTGAGAAGGAAGTCGTGTTATTGAGAGTTGAAGTCAACAAGCTCAACAAGAATTTGAAAATATCCCAAGTGCTAGAAAACATTCTCAATAGTCAAAGGCCATGCAGTCACAAGTCTAGACTAAGATACAAGAAAGATCATTTTGAGGAAGGTTCAATCTCCATGACGAAAGAAATAGAACAAAAGAGTTATGAAAATGTTCTCAAAGGAAGGAATCATGATCAACAAGAGTCAGAAATAAATGAACATAGAAGACCTTCTACATTCAGGCAGCAATAAAACAACCAAAGAGAAGATTGTGATCAACCAAGGCAAGAATTCATAAGGACTACACCACAAAGAAGATCATTCACTCCCAGGTATCAAAATTTATATTTGGTTCATTGTTTTTTATGTAATAACTTTGGACATAAAGTTGTGGATTGCAAAGCATATGGAAGAAATGCTCAGGGAAGAAATGCTTATGTGGCCCCTCAAAATATTGAATGTTACAATTTCCACAACCTTGGACACATAGCTCGGAACTGTAGAAGTATGATGGATCCTTCCATGAAATAATATAGTGATATTAGTTACGAGAAGGATTGGAGAAGAAAATAAAACCAAGAAGAACAAATGAATGAAGAATAGGTTCCAAAGATTGTACTCACAAGACTTGCATTGGTGCAAGATTAGGATAAAACTATAGGAAAATAGGAAGATGTCAAAATTTAGAAAGATGATGAATCTACAGGCAAAGAGGAATATGTCAAAACTTGGGAAGATGATGAATCTACAGACAAAGAGGAATATTACTCTGCATCAGAGAAGGTATTTTTCTGAGCCATTTGTCTTAGAGACTCCCAGTAAATATGAATATTGAATAGGGGGGGTCTAAGAAACAACTCTACAGATCATAGAACTATATTTCACGTAGTCTGAAGTATTTGCAAATTTTGGGAAGGAAGGTTCAGAGTGGTTTGATCACAGAAGTGAAAAATGTCTTGTTTTGGAACACATGCCCATGCAGGTATCAGCTGGCAGTTACACATACAAAGGCTCATGATTGTATTTTGTGCATGTACTCAGGTAGGGATAAACTCAATACAGGTTGTTCCAGACATGTAGAGTCTGATTTACAGATAAAGAAAACCACTGGACACATTTGATTAAGGTTAAAGAGAAGGACCAGTTGCAGTAGATGGGTAGAAGGATTATGGATAGTTTTATGACATATGAGTAGAGATGGATATTTTTCACGTCTATGGCAGAGAATATTTAGAATTGGAATCAGTGGAAAAAATCGAAAAAGTGGAATTAATGGAAAAGTGGGATCGATCGACAAGTGGAATCGATGGAAAAGTGGAATCAATTAGTCACAGAAAGGAAAATAGTGAAAGGCACAACAAAACAGGGGAAGAGAAACCATCAATGGAAGTTATATCGAAAAAGGAAAATTGTTGAATGGTATGGTCATTGATGTCTAAGCAGTGAACATGACAGGACATGAAGATTTGAAAGAAATAAATTTTGAATGATTTTTATATATGTAAGTGAATTACAAGAGGAAGCACCAATGGACAAGAAGCATTGGAAGAGAGGAAAGAAAGCAAGTACAGGAAGCCCCACATTAATCTACACAACATCTTTCAAAAGACGACAGAGCTAGAGAAATCATCATAAGCATTTACCCTTATGCCAAAGGCGAAGAGAAGAAATAAAAGCAGAAGAGAAAAGATCAGAAGCATGAAGATCGAGGGAGTGCATGAAGACAGAGAGAGATTGTTTAGAGAAGGTATATCGTTAGGGGAGTTATCGTTTTATCAAAGGGAGAGAAAAATAAATATCAGAAGAGAAAGAAAATAAGCATGAAGATAGGGGGAGCATTCCCAAAGAGAGATACCATTTTCCATTGATTTCAAAGGGGGAGAGAAAAACATGAGGAGAGAAACATTGATGAGGAGTGAAGGTCACAAGGGGAACATCACTGTTTCCATCAATGTTTGGAGTATAATTGTTGCCATTTATGTCAACTCTAGATGAACTCTAGAAGAATTGATGTCAACCATATTCAACCTTATAAGAAGCCCTGAAAAGATGGCCAAGTGGTTGAGAATCCCCAAAGGTGTGGTCATGGAACCTGAAGTTGTTTGAGGAATAAATATAGGAAGGATAGTGTAAATGCAGGTAACACACTCATACTTGGATAGTCCTCGTCGTGCCATTTCCAACGATAGGTGGTATGCCATGTGGTTCCTCACGGTTAGGGAGATATGCCCTCGTGAAGTTGGAAGCCCTAAAGAATGGTTAAGAAGACCCTAAACAGTTACAAGTCATTAATTAAAGGGTAAAATAGTTGTAACAAGAAATAATTACTTGACCCTAAAATCAGGAAAAAGGGTAAAACAATTGTAAGTTAGCCCCAAAAGAAGGCACTTGAAAAGTATAAATAAGGCACTTAGGAGTTCATTTGTTAAATAAAATCAAGTAATTTTTATTTGAGGTAACAAAGGATATTTGAGGCAAATTTCAGAGGCAAGATGAAGTGAAGAAGGGTGAAATTCCAAGGGAGGATGAAGTCTTGTGATGATGTGTTTTAAGGTATGTTATTTAAAGGTAATCTTATCATTTTTTCTATAACTATTTTTATAGAATGAACCAGATCACAAACACTGGAGGATAATGAAAAGACATATAAAGGTACCTATGGTACAAATTTTAGTTTCTAGGTGATTGTAAGTTTGGATATACACTCTGTGGAAGATAGGGTTTTTTACTAGTCCTGAAACTAGTCTCAAATAGGTGTTCATGTTGTTAAAATGACTTCAATTAAGACTATTTTAAGTCTTGTGGCAATAGAAGATTTACATATTGAACAATTAGATGTAAAAACAACTTTTCTCCATGGGGATTTGGAGGAAGAGATTTATATGCAGCAACCACAGAGGTATGAGGTCAAAGGGAAGGAAAATTTGGTATGTAGGTTGAAGAAGAACTTGTATGGTGTAAATCAAGTTCCAAGGCAGTGGTATTTGAAGTTTGACAGGTTTATGACAAAACAAGGTTATAGTAGATGTCATTCTGATCACTGTGTTTATTTTAAAAGGATAGAGAATGGAAGCTATATTATCTTGCTATTGTATGTAGATGACATGCTTGTTGTAGGGTCTAATATGAAGGATACAAATGTGCTCAAGAAGAAGTTAGATAATTCATTTGCGATGAAGGATTTGGGTGTTGCAAAGAAAATCCTTGGTATGATAATCGCAATTTGACATTGTCTCGGGGTGAGTACATAGAGAAGGTGTTGGAGAGGTTTAGAATGAAGAATGAAAAACCAGTTAGTACACCTTTGGCCRTCCATTTCAAATTAACCAAATAAATGTGTCCCAAGACACAAGATGATATAGAATACATGTCTAGAGTCCCTTATTCATCAACAATTGGCAGCTTGATGTATGTGATGGTTTGCACAAGACCAGATATTGCACATGCAGTGGGAGTTGTGAGTAGGTATATGAACAATCCAGGTAAAGAACATTGGTAGGCAGTAAAGTGGATTCTCGGGTATTTGAACGGTACTGCTACTCATGCATTATGTTTTGGAGGTTCATACATTGTTCTACAAGGATATGTTGATTCAGATATGGTAGGTGATAAATATAGTAGGAGGAGCACCATAGGGTATTTTTTTACTATAGGTGGAACATCAATAAGTTGGATTTCCAAACTGCAAAAGGTTGTTGCACTTTCAACAACAGAGGCAGAGTATGTTGTTGCTACAGAGGCTAGTAAAGAGATGATTTGGTTACAGAGGTTTATGGAGGAATTGGGAAAGAAGCAAGAGAATAACAAGTTGTACTATGACAGTGAGCGTGTCATTCATCTTTCAAAGAACTCAACCTTCCATTTGAAGACTAAGCATATACAAATCAGGTACCATTTCATACAATTTGTCTTGGAAGAAGGACATTTGAAGTTGGAAAAGATACACACTAGCTAGAATCATGCAAACATGTTAACAAAGGAAGTAACCTAGGAGAAACTAAGTTCCTACTCAGTTTCAGTTGGTCTTCAAGCATGAAGGTGAAGATGAGAAATTTTCTAGGTCTAAGGTGGAGTATAGTCAAGTAGGTACAACAACAGTGGAGTTGTTGTTATCAGTCTCCAAGTGGGATATTGTTGGTTGTGGAGCTTGATTATCTTCCTATTTCATAGGTCTTTTTTTTTCAGTTGTGTTTATACCCCATGAAGATTGTACACCCTGGAATACTGTACACCCCTCCATGCGGGGGGGTTGTAGGGGGTCCTTTCCCCCCTTGCTAAGTCTGGGGGAAAGAAGGCCTCTGATGAGGGCTCGGGGTGAAGCCCCCGATGGAAAATTTGCCTTGTAAATGTATATTGTAATTTCATAGTAAATCTAGACCATTCATTATAAGGTTGCAGATATGACGGTAGAAGTTATGATAGGGTTTTTTTTCCCTAGAAGGAAACCCTCTTTTATGAGGGAAATGCATTGCAGCTATGCATGATTGCGAATATTGTATTCTGAAAGAGGAGACTATGAGAGAAAGAAGAGGAAGTTACAACGGGTGTGTTGTAAGTTGTATCCCTTCATTTGTTGGATAATAAAAAGGAACGACCTGGCAATTTCTCTCATGGACGTATCCCACACTAGGTGAACCA
>ML789977.1:297561-313572 GCA_009831015.1 Picea engelmannii | reverse complement strand
TATAATGAAAAAGAAAGGTTTTCCCGGTTGAGGGTTTCCGGTAAAGATCTCTGTGTATTCTGTGTATGAGCCATTGATTAATTTCTGTATTGCTTAAGAATATATATGCATTGCTTTACTTCGCAGGTTTAAAACTTACACCTGTTTCTATTCTCACAAAGATCTGTCAATTGATTTTTGATTTCCTCTGGTCGAGTGGTTTCATTGCACATCGTTTTCATCTCTGCAACTGGGATATGCTCTCAAAGATGAAGCACTTAGGAGGGTGGGGACTTAGGAATCTCTTCCTTTTCAACCATGCCTTGGCTGCAAATTCACTATGGAGTGTTCTGATGAAAGACAGGATTTGGAACCAGGTGATCAAAGACAAATATATCCCCTATAATTCAGTTTCTACTTGGCTCAAATCGGCTACAGTTTTTCAATCTTCGGCTTCGCAGATTCAGAAAAATTTGTTGAAATCGATGCCTTGCATTACTCACTAGTTAAGTTGGAATCTTGGCAATGGGATTTCAGTGTTAATCAGCCCAGAAAATATTTTTGGCATTGGTGATTCCTCTTTACTCTCTGAGTATCTCCCGGTGGCCTTAAAGAATAAAAATATCCATTATCTTTACCAAGCCAAGGCTTAGTCCTCCATGGGATTTATAACGCAATAGTGGAAAATAAGCATAGAGTTGGGACTTTCGGGGTCCATGGCTACCAAATGGAATTCATTCTGCAAGGCACTTATTGATTCGGGCATCTATATCCATCCTAGAGATGATATCTTAATTTGGAATGGAGGAGATCAATTGGGCACTCTCATTGTTAAAAATGTTTATAATGCTCTGGCGAAAAAATTATGGCCTCATCAGATTGCAGGGTGGAGGAGGCATTTGTGGACTTGGGATCTATCCTTTAAGATTAAATTGTTTATTTGTCTTTCTCTAGAAAACAAAATATTAACCTGGGATATTCTGTAGAAAAGAGACTGGGAAGGCTCGAGTATTTTCTCACTTTGTTACAGGGACTCTGAGACTTCTCTACACTTGTTTGTAAACTGCTCTTTCACTCACAAACTATGGCAATTTTTACATACAGTTTTTATCCTTAGTTCACCATGGGGAGGCAACTCTCTAACGAATTTCTTAGACACCTTGTTGAAAAAGGAAAAGGTTTATGTTACTCTTCCCTCATTGGCATGTTGGTACGTTTGGCTGGAAAGAAATAAGTGTTTGTTTGAATCTTGTATTCCCTCCCTCCAGGGGGTTGGCATTAAAATTAGAGGGATGGTGGAAAAATCTTGTGCTTTGTGTCCTCAAAAAAGGAAAAGTAACAGAATAAAAAAGACACCTGACATTACCCTGGCCTCCATGTGTTGGTTTGATGGTGCAACCCAAGCAAATGGGATTTTGAGTGGGCATGGGGGTGTTATTAAGATATCTGGAAATACTATTTACAGGTGGACGCTCAACTATGGGCCAGGAAAAAACACAAGGGAATAACTCCTTGGTGTGTGGGATTCCTTAACCTTGGCTTATCAGCTGGGTATTGATTAGTTACAAGTCTTGGGGGACTAAAAAATTGTGATAGATTGGCTAAACTTTAGGGGAAATTTGCAAGTCTCTTCACTTGTGGGATGGATGGATGAGATTCTGAATCTCATAAAATCTTTCAACACCATTATATATGATCACATCTACAAGGAAGAAAATGAGGAGGTGGATGCCTTATCAAAAAAAGCTCTACAGGTGCCAGAAGGGAAGATCCACTACAACAAATGGAAGGATGGCCACGAGGGCCCCCCTCTATTTTTGTGCCTCTATCTGTTATTTGGTTATCACATACATATTGGGAGATTGTTGTGATATTTTGCTAGAACTGGATCCCACTTTTATTTCAGTGTTAAAAGTAACTATGTCTCACCTTTAGTTACTCTGCCCTTTTTTGGGTTTCGACTATATGTAATAAGCACTTGACGATCTGTCTTGGTATGACCATTTGGTTTGTGGTTTTTTTGGAGATAGATGTAATTCCACAGCTTTGTAATTTTTGAGACCATATATATTAATATATTGAGAAATTTTCTGCTGGAAAAAAAGTAAAGTGAAAGTGGAGTAAAAGTGCACATGGTTTTAAAACCCATGGTGGTATTTTTCCCATGAAGGCTTAATTCTTTTTAAATATTCATTTTATTTCAAAAAAATAAAAGGTGTTTTTACATCAAAATATTATTTGAATATGATGCAGATAAAGGTGCTTTCATGTACAATTTATTATAGTTTTTTATATACATAACATAAAACCCATGGTGGTATTTTTCCCATGGAGGCTTAATTTTTTTTAAATATTCATTTTATTTCAAAAAAATAAAAGGTGTTTTTACCTCAAAATATTATTTGAATATGATGCAGATAAAGGTGCTTTCATGTACAATTTATTATAGTTTTTTATATACATAACATAAAACCCATGGTGGTATTTTTCCCATGGAGGCTTAATTTTTTTTAAATATTCATTTTATTTCAAAAAAATAAAAGGTGTTTTTACATCAAAATATTATTTGAATATGATGCAGATAAAGGTGATTTCATGTACAATTTATTATAGATTGAGGAGTAGGAGCTACATTTAATTGCATATGTGCAGAGGAAATGAACTGCTCCCAAGCTATGTTTCGCTTCTTCAACTCCTCCATCACAAGCATCCTAATCAATCCTGAGTGAAAAAAACTTGAGTCCACAACCTTGGACTTGGCTTGGACCCTGTCAGCCATTTTCCCCATACTCCTAAACAAATGGAAAGGGATGTCCATGAGGTCTTTGCCTGTGAAGTGCAACAAAAGTCTAATGTGGTATTGGTAAATCATATTGAATCTGCCCTCAAAGGTAAAATACCTCTGGATCACCTTTAACATCTTGTCAAATCACTCAACCAAGGGGCTCCTAGGAACTCCCTTTGATAGGTTATCTCCCTAACATTCTGGTTTGAGGAAATCTTTAGAGAAGGTTCCATTAAGATTCGTGGATTTAAACCATCTTTCACCTGTGTTGGGTATCTCAGTGGCTATTGCAATGGTGGCTTCAGATACCTCCAGTTCAAGGGTTCCCACCTTGGTTTTATTTCCATCAAAATTCAAAGAAAATTCTTTGGCTACCTCAGAGTGTCCCCTCTACATATTCAGACAAAAATTGAGACATCCAACTCGCTAGAAGACCTCTCTAATCAAAGTTTTAGTATCAAATAACTGCATATCATAGGGCTCGGTCCTGACTACACTCCCACCCTTGTGAGCCTTATTTTTATGAGGTATATCCATTTGCTTATAATAGGAGGAAAAATAATACAATAATCTGAGAGATGTGACAGACCAAACAAAGAATAGACGTCTTAGGATTTGGAATGATGGTCTTTTTACAAGTTGGCTTCTTCTAAGGCTTCAGAGTTTTCCTGCCTATTTGAATTCTGAGCTTATAAAAGGGAAACTGATGGTTAAGAAATGTAATAACACCCTTCAGGAAAATATTTATGCAAGGAGGAAGCAGCTGCCAAAACTTTAAGCTAACACTTCACCATCATTTGCAAGGTTATCACAACTTTAATTAACAAGGCTCTTTACACTTCCAGCATAGACAAACTTTAGACTTGAAATAAAAATTGGAAATTTAAAGGAAATGAGCTAATGCAGGTTATGTGATCAGAGGATAATGATGTTGAGTTTGATGCACAGACTCACAACTCTAGAACAGGGGATCCGTAGAATAATTCGTAGCAGATTTTGCAGTATAACAACAGGGGCCAAGAAAGAGATAGGCACAATGGTTTTGACAACAAGATTTGTTCAATTGTAGTAAAAGAAGCTGAAAATACTACAACAAGCTGATAATTGGTAATAGCAAAGGTAAAAGAGGCAAATTGGTAATATAGAGCATCAATTCGCAGTGCCCAGGAGGGGAAACATAAGCATATCCTTAATCCGATCTTCAACAGTGCTCAAAAAACTCAATGAGTACCTAGACACCGTGGCTTGATAGTAGTGTTGATGGGGCCTAAATCCCCTGACTCAACAGTAGGAACCAAACCCGCCACTGAGGCCTAATTAGAATCTGCAGCGTTTAAGATGGAATGGTTCTCCAGATCTTGCGATCCGATCGATTTATCATTGGGCTTTATGTTTTCTTGTGAAGGCTCTTACTTCAGTTAGGACGATTATTTTTCTGTATTTCTCTTGGGTGGGGTTGGTGTGAGAGATGCAAGCCAGTATAAACCAACTTGACAAATAACAGGACAAATTTTTAACTATTGGGAAGAGGTCGAGCTTGGGATAACCCGCTACTCAAACGTGTAGACAATGATTCTAGGCCAAAGGGCCTAGTACTAATACATTAACCAAATGAGAATCCAATTACTGTTTGAGAGAAACTATTTAACAGAAAGAAAACACATATGTAATCAAGGTCACGGTAAGAAAAATAATTCATCTACCATAACATTCATCACATAACAACACAACAATTTATCTTCATCATTAAAGCAAAGAACATCAAAACATTGCACCAGATAACTTGACAACAAAATTAATTGCTATTACTCATTTACTGCATCATTCATGGAACATGAAAGGAAGTAATTCTTCTCCAACTCCAATCACATGCATCTGATGAAAATAGCTTGTCTTTGGTCCAGAAGGACTTCTTAATTCATACCAGTCTCAAAATAATTATCCACAACAAAAAAGAAAGAGTTCTTACAACAACCATTGACCTTTATTCATTGGTCGATGTCTCTATTTATAATATCAAGTTTAACTATAATTAATGGCTAAATATAGTTTGAGACAAACAAAAATCGCCACGTGGCATGATCATCCAATAGTTTCTTTAACAGTCCACCCGAGATGTCTCTTCAAAAGGGTGGCTTCTTTCATATTCAGACCAGTTGATAAACAAATCTTCATAGGTTTGGGCCCATGGGAACCTGTGTTGTTCCACTAGGGAAGCATATATTCCTCTAATATCCACTGCATGCACTCGGTACTTCACCAAACTAGAGTTCAGATATTGCAACATGGCTCGAGCTCTGATCGGGTGTTCCACGAATTGTTGCACTTGCCCTGGCTTTGCATCGGTGACCTTTGTGCACTCTTCGACCCATAGCGAGTCTTGCTCGCCATGTATCTTGAACACATTGCTCAGGTTGACAAATTCATTGGGGGTACCGAACTTCGGAAGCCCGATATACTTCATCGCTCCGACGATTCAATTTCGGTGTTTCTTTCAGTTCTTCGGCGGGGTCACAGGACAAACTATGTTCGGTAGTCGGGAGGATTTTTTTCTGCAATCAAAGTAGAGGTAGTTTAGCGATTAAGCAACCTATGATAAGACATAAACAAACCGAAAATATTAACATGTACCTACGTATCTCGCTAGTCCCCATCATTTTTAATACTTACGTGATCCTGGAAGCTCCTGTGAATGACCTGTGATGACCTAGCCGAAGTTGTCGCTTCTCTTTGGCAGACATGAGCGCACAAACTGTCACAGTAATCACTTGACCTTTGGGGCCAGGATAAGACGTCGGGGTGGAGCGTGTGCATATACACTCACAGAATTTTGGATCCCGTAATAATGAAGTCGATAAATGCCTCTAGGATCCGTATTACCAAGTGTGTCAAATATCATTCATTAATAATGGAAGCTAGGAAGTTTAAAGGGATAGGGATGACCGTACCATGTGTTCCCTGCAACCCTGATTGACGACGTTTTACGTGTTCTTGATCGCATCTTTTGAGCATTTGTGGCGCGTTCAAACTTCAAAACATCATGTCGCGAGGTGTGAGTGTTTTATTGGCACGCTCTGTTTAGCTCATTCGTTTCTCTATAAATACCCGGAGTTCTGTGGGGAATTCTACGCATATGTTGGGCCTATACTTCCATAATTCTGGTTTGGCGAGTTCATATTGGAAAAAACCCTTGTAGTAGACTTCGTCATCTACAGACGCCCGAATCTCTACGTTGTTGCATTATGGGGTCTCCTTCCAATATGGGACGGGGTCTGCGATGTAGCCGGAGTGCCCAGCCCGAGCCGCAACGTACCTGGGACTCTTCCTTATTAGCTTCCTGTGTACTTGAAACTCCAATAGGAGGTACAGGCCTTTGCTTGGAGACGATGTCAGCCTCTCCAACAGATCTTGGGGTGGAAAAAGATACGTCTAAAAGAGGCATGCTGGGAACCGCACCTTCTCAGGAACCAAAACCACAGGGAAGAGGGAGGCCTAGAAAGGATATGAAAACAAGGGAGGAAGACCACCTTCTGATAGAGCTAAGCGTACGTCCATCCGTTGAGGAGTCTGTGAGGTTTACCCATTGGTTGGAGCCAATTGGGACTACTGGTAGAGGAGGCGGGAGACGAAAGGGAAAGGAAAAAGCACTGATTTCTCCCATCGAGATCCTCTCTCAGCAATTAGAGCGTGCTAAACTTGTGATAGTTGAACTCTACCAAGAAAATAGAGAGTTGTGGCATCAGTTGGCGGAAAAAGACCAGGAGATACCGTTGTCGCAGGGTCGTGTAGGAAGCATTGTTTGGCTGTAGATACGGATTCGGGAAGCATAAGATACAATTGTGCAGCTGCGCGAGGCACAACGGGAGGCAGAGGAAAAGAACCCATTCCAAGGCGCAAGTAGTAACCTAGGAAAAGGTTCATGTGTGGGAGAGGCTTAGAAGGTGATCCTGTGCCTTACATTCTCTCGAGCGATGCTTGGACAAATTTCCCCTTTTTCTCTTTTGTTGTAAGGATATATGTGGTTTTACTGCCACCGGGCCAGTTGGTCGCGGTGTTGGCATGGCTTAGTTGTATGTGATCCGAACTAGGCGGGAGCCTTCAATACTAAATATCAAAAGTATTTTGAATGTATTACACTTTCCTATGGATGTAAATAGAACATTAACCATGTTTTCTTATCACAAATTATTAGTCTGCACAAATCATTAGATCTTGTAATTGTCATTGTTGTACTGTGGGTCTGTTGATACGTTTCCTTTTGCAAAATTTCTAATATCAATAGATGTTTGTGTGGCATTATCAACCCCGGATCATTAGAAATATTTAGTTATAAAAGGCATTCGTTGGTAGGTAAGGATCTTACTTGGGACCTTGCTCACATCGAAAACACTAACAAAAGACCAGATACTACGGGTGCCGATATCGGGTGGCATCGGGAAAAGAAAATAATGTAAAGTTTTTTGTTCTTTGCGGATTTACACATGGTAATGTCTTTAATGCAAAAAAATGTATCGGGGGTCAGAGGTCGACGATGTCACTCTTCCTTTTGCGCGGCAGTTACTATTACATATTTCTGTCGAAACCAAATGGATCATCCTTCGGCAAAATCCTTCCTAGGGTTTATTCGTAGGCAAGAAATGCTTTCATCGACCGATGCTGATGAAAGTCGGCATTCAGCTACTTTAGCTTCCCAAACGATTTTCGCCACCTTTAACTTTCGCCGATGCCAAACTTCTCAAGCGAGTCAGGGAAAATTTTGGGTCACCGATTCCTTGAGTAGTAATTAAGCCTCTTTCATATTTAAGATGACTCTTTGTTGCATGTTCAAGCAGTCTTTAATTAATTTGATCATGAAATATATAAGATAAGCAAAGGTATCGCTTTCATGTTGAAGTGAAAAATGTCAATGCAGAAGATCGTGTGGTACCCAAAAAAGGTAAATGGTCACAGACTTGTTTTAGGGTCTGTTGAGTACTCAACAAATGGTGATTCACTGGGCGGACGTAGAATCTTTGTTCCTCTTTCGTTTCCCTTGAGGTATTTCTGAACCACAAGGTAGATATCTCTGACATTTATTTTATGCGTATTAACCGAGGTTATTATTATTTATTATTATTATTATTGGAAGTATTGTTTTAGGGCTTGGCCATTTACTGGGAGGGCGTCAAGTTCCCCCCTCAAATTTTGCAACCGATAAGTGCCTGCCCCGATCTTATCAGCGACTTGGAAAGGCCCAAGCCATAGGCTCTGAAACTTGGAATGTTTCCCTTTGGGTTCATTTGCCCTATCCCACTTTAGGACTAAGTCTCCTACCTCAAAAATCTTTTATTTAGCCTTATGCTTATCAAAACACCTTTTCACTATTTGTTGATGAGATAAAAATTTTGAATTAGCTTTTTTCTCTCTCCTCTTCCAGCATGAGCAGAGTATTGATTCTTTGTTGCATGGCTGATGATGGTTCCTCGTTGGAATCTTGGGCCAATTGAAGAGACGACAGATAGAGCGTGTTTGGGAGGATGGATTATTTCTCGTAGACTAAAAAGTATGGGGAATTTTCTATGGCTTCTTTGGGGGTGACCCTATCGTCCCATATGGCATTATGAAGTTGATTATGCCAATTTATTTGGTTATCTGTAACCGTCTTCTTTAGTATCCTTACCAGGTTCTTATTGGTTGATTCTGCCACACCGTTTCCTTGAGGGTAATAATTTGCAGAGTACTTGATTATGATTCCTTTGTCCAGAGAAAACTTTATCAATAGGGTAGAAGAGAAGTGAGTTGCATTATCAAAGACTAAAACAGAGGGGACACCAAACCTTGTGATCAGCGGTTGTTCTATAAATTGGATCACTATCTTCTCATTTACATGAGTCAAAGGAATGGCCTCTGCCCATTTTGTGAAATAGTCGGTGGCAGTAAGAATGTACTTGTGCAATTTTGAAGAGCTAGGCGTAATTTCTCCTATGATATCCAACCCCCACTGCTCAAAAGGTCTAGAGACAATCACAGGCTGAAGTGGGATTGTTTCCCTTTTCTCCTTGCCAACACTTATTTGACAAGTCTTACAATTCCTAGCATAAGTATGAGCGTTCTTGAACAAACTGAGCCAATAATAACCGGCTCTCATAATTTTATGAGCAGTGGTGTTCCCTGCAAAATGTCCTCCGACAGGACCGTCATGGAGTTCCTTTAACACTTTATCAGAGTCTTCTCGTTCAAGACATCTCAACAATACCCCATCATAGTTGATCCAGAGGAGTACCGAATTTATAAGGCGATATTGTGCGTATTTTAATCGGAGGGATCTTCTCTCTCTGGGGTTGAGGCTTTCGGGACAAGTCCCGTGATGTAGTAGATAAGATAAATACTTGTACCAAGAGTCTCATCTTGGGGAAATGTATGCTACTTCACCACACCATAGTGCTATTTCATTTTCCCACCCGGGATCTTCATTTACTTGATCTTGAGCTTCAGCTGCGAGCTTGCACAAACCTTGTCCCTTTACTAGCTTGGCGGGTTTTATATCTAGATCAAATTCTTGGACTATTGACATCCAGTTCCCTCTTCTTTCTCCCATTTCTTATTGGGTAAACAAGGATCGGACTGCAGGGTGTGGCACAATCACCCTAGTGTGATTCTTGAGGATGTAAGACCTGAAATGCTTTACTGCCTTATAGACCGTGTAGGCCTGTTTGTCTATTGCGGGATAATTGAGTTCAGATCCTTGAATATTGGTACTCATAAATGACACTAGGGATTCGTTGTTGTCATCATCCTTCTGATTCAAAACCGCAGCTAGCGATTGGTCAGAAGCGAAAGTATACAAGTTAAAGTCCCTAGTGAAATCAGGACTTCCCAACACCGGGGCCCGGGATATGGAAGATTTGATATTGTTGAAAGCGTATTTTCGTTCATCATCTCACTTAAATTTGGAATCCTTGTGAATTATCTTTTGTAAGGGTTTGATGATTTCGGCGAAGTCGAGACTGAATTTCCTTACAAAATTGACTTGCCCGAAAAAGGACTGCATGGCCTTCTTGTTATGGGGTAGCGAAAGTTGATCTATGGACTTAATCCTTTCTAGGTCTATGTGAATTCCCTCTTGAGATATAATATGACCTAACAACTTGCCTTCTTTGACACCGAAGATAGTTTTCTTAGGATTCAGTGATATACCGTATTTTCGGCTTCTTTCAAAAATATGAGTTAAGTGTTGGATGTGCTCTTCTCTATTCTTCGAATACACTGTTACATCATCTAAATATACTACCACACACTTATTTATAAGTCCCTGAGATGCCACATCCATGGCCCTTTGGAAGGTCGCTCCTACGTTAATTAAGCCGAAAGGCATGCATTTATAAGTAAAGGTTCCCCATTTGGTTCGGAAGGTAGTTTTTAATCGGTCTTCCTTCGAAACCAACACTTGGTTGTATCCTGAGAAACCATCTAGCAGAGAGAAAAATTTTGATCCCGACACGGTCTGTAGGAGTTGCTCCATCGATGGGACGGGATAATTTTCCTTTTCTAAAGTTTTGTTGAGGTTCTGAAAGTCTACGCACAATTGGATCTCTCCCAATTTTTTCCTCACCAGAACAAGATTTGCTACCCAGGCAGAATGCCTAACTTGGAAAATTATCTTCGCATCTAAAAGCTTCCTTAACTCCTGATACATGAGAGGTTCCAGGGATGGATGATACTTTCGTAGTTTTTGTTGGAAAGGTTTCATTTCATGCTTCAACAGGATGGTGTGTTGAATAATGCGGATGTCATACGTTTTTAAATCCTTATAGGACCATGCGAAAACATCCTGGTATTGTCTGAATAATTTGAGGTAGGCTTTCCTCTCTTCCTTAGATACAGTTTTGCTGAGATTTACATGCTTTGGGTTTTCTGGGGTCCCAAGATTTACAGTTTCATGGAGGGGACAAGAGCTACCAGTTTTGTGTTTTTGGGTCCTTTGAATCATTCCCTTAGATCAAACAGATTCTCTAGATTATCTATCCCTTTTGGGATTGTGTGAGCCTTTGATTTAATCATATGTTGACCTGCCCGAGGATCTATTTCCGTTGGTTTCTCTTGGAATTTTTCATCATCAATAGCGAGATATTTGAAATTGTCTTGATTGGTTAAAAAGCTTATGATCTTTTCATCCCCCTCAAAGACTTTCCAATTAGAAATGTTATTAGGTACCGACGACTTGTAGAGCAATTCTACAGTGAATCGGGAGGCTTCATAATCTTCTAAAGGAAACAGTCTAGAAGCAGCTATGTCCAAGGAGTCAGCAAGGATATTCTTTGCTCTGGGGATTGCAGTGATATTGAAAGCCTCAAAGCGTTCTATTAGCCTATGCACCTCTTGTTGGTAGTTCTTAAGATGAGGCGAATTGCAATGTATAGTATTTCTCACTTGTCTAACAATAATTTCAGAATCTTCGAAAAAATTTAATTCCTTGACATCCAGATCTATGGCTTTCTTTAACCCTTGTATTAGAGCTTCATACTCGGCAGTGTTGTTGGTACACTCAAATTCTAGTCTACGGAACAAGAAATGATGTTTACCCTTCTGATCGATGAGTATGCACCCTGCTCCTGACCCTTCTTGCAATTTGGATCCATAAAAACAGAGGTTCCAAATTTGCAAACGATAATTTCTCCTTTCTCTCCCATCACCAGTGTTTTGTTCTCCGATCTTTTCTTCCAGATGTCCTAGCACGGGGTTTTGACAAAAGAGAGAATCTTCTATCGACATCGGGGATTCTTCTTGAAAGATCATTTCATATTTTTGAGTAAGCATAACGTTGGATAGGAGAGGAGAAAAGTTCTCGAAGTGAGAATCACATGAATAATTTCCCAATATGGGGAAATTGGTAGAGGTTGGTTCGTTCGGGGTTTCCAGATCAGTGACTGTATGTTTTAGATATCTCTCCCTATCGATTTTGATCATGTTCTTGTATCCCTTCAGTGGTAGCCAAAGGTGTGCCTAGTCGGTACTGAAATATATGTTCATCTTTTCAGACCAATCTCGGCTCAACAATAGCCCATATGCCTCAGGGATATCCACCACAATGATGTCACTAACCTGCACGAAATTAGGATGTGTCACTATCCTGATAATCACATCTTTGAGTTCTTTCATGACCTTGACCTGGGTTCTGTCCACTTGTATGTCATTCTTATCACTTTTGAGAGGGACAACACCTAATTTATTACAAACGGCCAAGGGCATGACATTAGAGGACGCCTCAAAATCCACCAAACAATTGTGAAGATTCCTGTTGAAAACTTCAAATGTTAAAAGGAAAGGTGGTACAAAAGGCCTTTCTTTCCTACCTTCCAAGTAGGTGTTTATGGTTGGCTTGCTCGCCAAATCTGTTGGGGGTAGATTCTTCTTCTAACTATCGTCATTGGTCGGGTTTTCTACCAAATTCAGAGCTTGCAATAGAAATTCTTTCTACTGAGAAATCCTACATATGTCCATAACTGATATATTAGCCTTTAGCTTTTTCAAATCTATGACTACATTATAATCCAATTTAGGAGATTCATGGGTATGGATGCTTATAGGATTTTTACCGGGGGCGAAAGGAATTTTCGGGTGATCGGGAGTTAACTTAATTTGCGAGGCCCGGGTGGTGTCAGTATCTTTTGAGCCGGGTTGGCCTTTACTACGTGTCTGTACTACTGAAACTTCTCTAGGTTGTTCTCGAGACTCAAACAGATCATTCGAAGACACGATCACGTCGGGATCCCATATCACCATGGATGTGTCTCGTGGTGGGTCAGCTTCTTCCTGATCGGTAATGACCAAGGCTGAACTGCTTGACTGTTTAGTCAGTGAGACTTCATCCAGAAAATGATTGGCCATTAAATTCATGGCATGGACCCATTGAGGGCATTCTCTTTTAGAGTGATTCTCTTGGTATTAAGTACAAAAAGAATCAGATGCAACATTCTCTAGGTCAATCTTTAAGTTGGTTGGGGGATGTTCAATTGGTTTGAAAGGCTAGTTTCTTTTAAAGAAAGTATTATAGGAATTTTGGCCTTGGTTTCCCTCCCCTGCGCTTCTTCTTAGGTCTATAATCTCATTCGATAGTTTCTTGACCATGCGTTGTAGATATTCTATATCTCCATTACCCTTGTCGGGAGTTTGTTCAGCCAGTTTCCCCGATAGTCTAGTCAGAAGGAGTCATCTCCTAGGAGGGGGTTGGCTTTCTTTTCTCACTAGAGAGGCCTGACCTTCTTTACATCCTTTCATCTAGAATTATATCATCTTGGCCTCTTAAAAATTCTCCGTAAGGGTTTTCTTGGCGGCTCTTTTAACGAACATGGAAATAGAGGTCGGAAACGCGTTGGCATAAACCTCAATTTGCAACTCTTGAGTTGGTTTCTCCACAAGCCGAAATTTGTTTAGGATGGTCGTGAATATTTGATTGAAATCTTTGACCCTCTCTTTTGGGATCATGGTGGCTGTGAATAGTTCAGCCATCAGGGCTCTCGTAGTAGTTTCTTCAGCAAATTTGTCTAAGAAATCCTTTTGGAACTTAGTCTAGCTGGCTATAGATCCTACTGGCAAATTAAAATACCATGTGGAAGCCGAATTTTCAAACATGTAGGGAAAAATATTGCAAACTACATCTTCATGTTGAATGTTCATAAGTCTGATCGCAAGTATGAACTTCTTGATATGATCTTTAGGTGAACCTGAAGTTTCAGGATCGTACTTGGGGAGCAGCTTTTCCGGATGTTGGGGCAGGTTATGTATTCGTCCAAGGAGGCTACGGCGTCTCCGGCCAACCAAGGTTGGTTGTCTTGAAGAGGGATTTCCCTTTCCTCCCCATGATCATTGTTACCTTCCATATCTTCGGAATCTAAGCTGAGCTCCCCTTCTTCCGAAAAATCGTTTGGCTCGAAAATATTGTTGGCTGGAATTTCGGGTATTAGATCAATAGGTTCTTGGATTTTTGTAATCGAAAAATCTATCAAGTCTTCTACAGAGTGTACGAAAACCTCTTCAGAAGAACTAACCACTGGTCTACTTTGTGTTTTTCTTTGAGTAAGGATATGAGCTAAGGACAACACGTCAAATTATCGGGCATAGGCTCTAGTGATTCTTCAGAACTTATTCACTTCCTCGTGAGGAAGGGTGTAAGGTATTTTAGGGTGAAAAGGTTCTTCCTTGTGCTGGGGTGAATTACCTGCTTCGGGAGTACTCAGTAAGTGTGGGCTGTCATTTGAATGACTAGCCATTGTTAGGACCATACAATGTACCTTTTTGCTCACACTTTTTGCTACCTTTACACCCTTGTTTCACTCACATTTAAACTCACATTATCACCTTACCCTATCTTTCCAAAGGTATACAACGTCTCTTATCTTTACTATATGTTTAATCTGTTTTGCATATAATTTTACATTACTCTCGTACTTAACCGTTGATTAGAAATGTATAAGTGCTGAAACAGTTCGAACTGCAGATTAGCATTGAGGCCTGTTGCTGAAACAGTTAAAGCATGCAAACCCTATGGCTGAAACAGTCTATGGACTATGATGCTGAAACAACAACTCACACAGAAGAAGTTGTTACACTCTCCATGGTCTACGATGATGAAACAACAACTCACACAAAAGAAGCTATTACACTCTTCGTGGTCTACGATGCTGAAAAAGAAACACAAAGTTGTTACATTGACCACAACAGCCACACCTTGAGCTAGAATTAACCATCGTTGTCGCGTGACCACGTGCTGAGACAGTCAAAACGCAAATCCCATTTCTAAAAAGCCCACGATTTGCGATGCTGAAACAACATATAACAACAATAACGAGAGGACAAATAAATAAGTTGTTACTCCAGCTGGAACTGCAACACCCCACTCATCACCTTTTCACTATTGTAATAGCATTCTGTTGCGGGAGACTAGGATATCCTATTCCAGTATAGAGAGTCGATCTGACTAAGAATAGGACTCAGATGTACACATGTAATTGGATGATCAAATTGTATCGAGGGGATTCTTCTCTTTAAATAAGAAGAAATCATCATTAGAGAGGACCTTCTTTTTCGCTAAGAAAGGATTTACAGAGAAGGACGTGTTTCATTTCAGACATTGTAATATGATACAGTTGACAGATGAATAAAAGACTGTTCTGAGCATTTCTCTCTAGTTCCTTTCGTTTCAGGGGAATCTTGTGAGAAGGGAGGGCCAACCTTCTTCACAAGATTCACCCATTAGCTTTGTAGTGTGTTAGTGTTGTTTCTGTTCATGCCTTGATTAAATTATGTTTTGCTGAAACACTACCTTACTGAACTCTGTTTTGCTGAAACACTACTTTACTGAACTCTGTCTTGCTGAAACTCTACTTTACTGATTATTACATTGTTTTCATATGATTCATGCTTGGGTAACTGATAATCATTCTAGTTAGCAATCTTGTTTGGTGAATTTATGAAATCTTGATAATCAGGGACAGGTGTTGAAGATTCCCTCTTAGGGAATAGGGTCCTGTTCTCTGTTAGAGAAAGTTAGCCTTCAGTGCATGCCAATCATTTTTTATTAGTAATGAGTTCATGAAAGTGTGCTAAATCGGAAACAGGTGCTGAAGATTCATGTTTGGGGAATAGGGTCATGTTCTCTGTTAAGAGGTAGTTAGTCTTCAGTGTGTGTCAATTATTTCAATTAGCATGAGTTCATAAAAGTGTGATGATCGGAAACAGGTGTTGAAGATTCCTGCTTGGGGAATAGGGTCCTGTTCTCTGTTATAAGATAGTTGGTCTTTCCTTTTGTAGTGTTTTGAAAGATTTCTTTCCTAGGTTGTTATTTCTTAATGTAATCCAGGATTCTTTGGACAATTATTTCTTTAAACTTTGAACTCTGCAATAGGTAGATTACTTTCCTGTAATTCAAGTTAGAACTTCAGTTTGTTCAAGGCAAGGTGTGATTAATAAGTTTTTACTACAACTCTAGGTTGCTTTTGAGATTGATCATATATAGTGTGTGATTACCTTTGAAATAAACAGACTTCCCTGGGTTGACAATTTATGTAGCACTTGATTGTTTAATTAAATAAGCAAATATAGTGACCAACATTTTGGTGTCGTTGTCGGGGAAGGTAATTATAGATTTCAAAAGCACTTATGATTTTTCAGATACAAAGATTGCATGAGAGGACGCGGAGACCCCAAAGACACTGACCCTACAGGTGGCAGGGGCAGAGGAAGAGGAGGAAGAAAGACTTATATTGACG